>JASANB010001270.1:0-129913 GCA_030248155.1 Sabatieria punctata
ATGCTGCAAGGGCTTGCATTTAAGTAAAAACCCTGATTTCTTGCTTTATATACGGTGTTAGCCAAAAAAGACCGCCCGGTCATTTTCGAGTTTTCTGAATAATTTCAAATGACCGCCATTCCGTTCAATTTTCAATGAAAAGATTTTTACCATATATGGTACCACTACATTCAGATTTCGCCCCATATACTGTATGGTAGTGGTGCCATATTTATGTGGTACCATCACCATATGGCATACATGTAACAGGTCATCCACCGATGGGGGGAGGGGGGGTTGGGGGGGTTGGCACACCCGGGGGGGGGTCTGAGCCAAAATTTTGGGGGAGGGGGTGGGCACTAAAAACGCTCAAAAAATCGAGAAAAATCGCAATTTTTTGGCTAAAAATTGCCAAAAATCGCTAATTTGGGCTGAAATACAGCTAAAAAGTGCTGTTTTGGCAATTTTTGTGTGTGGAAGTGTAAAAAATTGCAAAAATTTGCTCGAAAACTTACTTGCCAGAAAAATCGGAGGGGGGGTCGGTGAAATCGTCTCGGGGGGGGGGGGGTCCCCATCTGGGGGATCTGGCCTAAGTCGGGTGGGGGGCAGACCCCCCAGACCCTCCTGTTACATGTATGCCATATGGTACCGGCACCAATGGTCATGGATAGGGGTACCATATAATAATATATGATACCATATTATGGTCATACATGGGCCGGAAAAATGGGTTGGGGGTAGTCAAAATCCGAAAATTTGGGGGTGGGCCTGCCGGTTTGGGGGGGTCGCGGCGATTTTGGTGGGTGGGGTCAGGAACAAAAGTCGGCTTCAGGTGGGTGGGTGGGTGGAGTCGTTTGGGGGGTCGAGCCCAAGTTGGGGTGGGCAACCCCCCAGACCCCCCGGCCCATGCATGATTATGGTACCATCCCATCCATACATGTACTAGGGGGTTTGGGGGGTTACCCCAGCTGAAAAGGCCAAACACCCCTCACCTCTCCCCCGAGACAGGTTAAGGGACCCCCGACCAAAAAATACAAGTAATAGTATTGGCTCCAGTATTAACAAACTGGGTCAGAAATCACTAATTTTTAGCCTAAAATTCACTTGAAAAGCCTTTGGAAACCGAATTTGGCGCTTCCACTGCTGATATTTATGAGAAATCGGTGTTTTTGGAAGCCCTTTTTGTCATTTTTTGCTTGTTTTTAGCTCTAAAACGTTATTTGGTAGCTTAAAATAGCAATTTTTAGCGTCCTTACTAAAAAAACGTGCTAAGAACGCATTTCCAGGCGTTCTGGAGCTTTTTTAAATTTTGCACCCCCTCTGGACGAAACCCCCTCAACCCCCCATCTGAGGAAACCCCCCTACCCCCCTCCACCCAGGTCAGCCCGGAGCTGTTACATGTATGATCCCATCACACTCCCTGAACGTGAGGGGTACCATATGGTTCCAGTTAGGGCCCGACCGGATACAAATTTCTACCGGATCCGGATCCGGATATGCCCATATCCGGCCGGATCCGGATCCGGATATGCCGGATATCATTGATCAACTTAAATTTTTTTAGAATGCAATAAACCACATATGCAATATCACATGCATCGCAAAAACCCGATATCATCCAACCATAGTTTGAACTACAATTATTAGATGTTGTTTTGAATAAACTGTTATAGAACAAAGAAATGTATATATATGCATGCAATGTGTAGTGCATATTGATATTGCATATATCATATGCATGCAAAAATGAGATATGTACATATTTTTTGCATATTTGCATATTTTATCACCGCGGCTAGAAATTGATAACTGGACGCTTTCCAAGCATTTTCGAGTTTGGTCGGAATGTCTATGCAATCTTTAGCATTTATTAGGCATACCTATTTTACAGATACAGACCTTATCTGGAAAAAAAACAGAAGAGAAAACACAGTTTGGCATGAAAGTTCAGCTCATTTCGTAATTTTTAGATAACAATGGTTGACATCACAGACTTTTGGCTAAATTATTGTTTGCATGTTCAAATTTGTTCTCGCTAATGTGGTATACTTAGCCGACCTTTTGGTAGACCTGTCCTAGTTTTACAAGCTAAAAAATTATGAATTTGAAAAATCTCAGTTGAGATTTCCATTCTTTGCGAGTTGAGTTTATAGTCACAAGCCATTCATCTCCATTCTGCAACTGAAAAGAGACGCTTTGATCTATGTAAAGTACAGATTTACAGTATAAACTTGCCTCAATAATAGTTCGTTTCTTATTTTAGATTTTTTATTTTTAATTAAATGAAAAATTAGCAAAAACAAGGCGACTATCCTAAACATAGAAATCCAGTCTGCTTGGCTGTTTTGTGATGTTCATTGTATTAGATTAGTATTATTATTTTTGTTGAGTTTGTTTTGGCCAAGTCCTAGCCTGCTCGCCTTCTGTAGCTTGGAGTTATCCCCTTCCGAAATGAACTGACCCGAATTTTCAGATGTCAATTTTTACCGTAAGTATTTCAAGAACCCTTCATCGGATCTTTGCCAAATTTTGCAAGTTAACCAATCTTTATATGGACTTAAGAACCTGAAGAGCTCAGCTTTTTCACAAAACCGGTTAAAATCTGGCGGATTTTTACTTTCAGTCAAGGTGAAAAATTAGCATTGTCAAAAATGAGGGTGTTATCCTTTGCACAGAAATCAGGGTTATACGAACTACTGGGGTCATGGATTACAATCGCCTCAAGAAATTTCTAACAAGTATTCGGTCGAATGCAATATTTATGTTCAAAATACGTAAAAAATCACGTTTTCTCATCTGTGACTGATATCCGGCATATCCGGCAGGTAATATCCGGATCCGGTACCGGATCCGGATATGGCCATATCCGGCCGGATCCGGATCCGGATATCCGGTCGGGCCCTAGAAGTTCCAGTACTATAAACGGTGTTAAATGCCAGACTGTATAAGACCCAGGTCTTAAAATCGGAAGAAACCCAGTTAGAAAAGCCGGGTCTTATAACGGGAGGGGTCCTATAGGTGGAAACCGCTGGTAGTTATAAATTTTTCTTAGGAAAGAGGAACCGAAGCGCAACGTCCACCAAGAGCATAGCCGCCTCAGGACCAAGAAAGACAGCGAGATCCAGCCTCCAGAGATAATGATTCGCTTAGGCAGCTGTTTTCTGTCAGCCGTCAACTGTCTGGTCTACTGGCAGAAGAAGTAAAGCAACGACAAACCTGAACTGACAATGGATTCTAGCCTACATGCCTTGACAGACAGGTTGATAAAGAGTGTACTGCAGTGAATAATAAGGTAGACAGACAGACAGACAGACAGACAGACAGACAGACAGACAGACAGACAGACAGACAGACAGACAGACAGACAGACAGACAGACAGACAGACAGACAGACAGACAGAGAGACGGACGGATGGACGGACGGACAGATGGACGGACGGACGGACAGACAGACAGAGAGACGGATGGACGGACGGACGGACGGACGGACGGACGGACAGACAGACAGACAGACAGACAGGGAGCTCCAATTGAGTGTAATTTTGTAGCTCGAAATAGCAGTCAAACAGCGCTGCTAAAGCGGTCTTTATACTTCATTATATTAAGAGTCAGTCTCTGAACCGATCGAGTCTTGGTCCGTTGCCATATTCAGACCCCAAAAATGAAACTTTGGCGTGGAGGGCTCAAAGTTGGAAGACTAATACGTATGGATAGGTTAAATAACCACCGCAAAGGATATCCCGATTCGACGCTCCACGCTCGAGATACGGCCTTCCGAAAATCGGTCCGCTTAACTATGGGACCAAAATTTCAAAATCGAATTTCTAGCGCAATAATCAGTGTTGGGACTTACAAATTGGGGGCATAGGGTAACTTTTAGAGTACCTTCAGAAGCAACGGTCGAATTCCATTTTCAATGAAAAAAATTTTTTTCGACCCCCTTTGGAGCCCCCTAGCTCGTCTGGAACCCCCCCTACACCGTTTTTTTTATTTCAGAATATTGTAGCGCTATCAATTCCCTACAGTTTGGTATAAGCCACATTGGGTGACCCGTGGAAGAAAGTGGTGAAATATGGCTTCAAATTTGAAAAATCCACAAATTTTTAGTTTTGGTACTGCACCAAAATTTCCTGCTGGAGTTTCTAGCGCACTAATCAGTGTTGGGACTTAAAAATTGGGGGTTTAGGGTAACTTTTAGAGTACTTTCAGAATCAACGGTCAAATTCCATTTTCAATGAAAAAAAATTTTTTCGACCCCCTTTGGAGCCCCCTAGCTCGTCTGGAACCCCCCCTACACCGTTTTTTTTATTTCAGAATATTGTAGCGCTATCAATTCCCTACAGTTTGGTATAAGCCACATTGGCTGACCCGTGGAAGAAAGTGGTGAAATATGGCTTCAAAGTTGAAAAATCCTCAAATTTTTAGTTTTGATACTGCACCAAAATTTCCTGCTGGAGTTTCTAGCGCACTAATCAGTGTTGGGACTTAAAAATTGGGGGTTTAGGGTAACTTTTAGAGTACTTTCAGAATCAACGGTCAAATTCCATTTTCAATGAAAAAAAATTTTTTCGACCCCCTTTGGAGCCCCCTAGCTCGTCTGGAACCCCCCCTACACCGTTTTTTTTTTTTTTCAGAATATTGTAGCGCTATCAATTCCCTACAGTTTGGTATAAGCCACATTGGCTGACCCGTGGAAGAAAGTGGTGAAATATGGCTTCAAAGTTGAAAAATCCTCAAATTTTTAGTTTTGGTACTGCACCAAAATTTCCTGCTGGAGTTTCTAGCGCACTAATCAGTGTTGGGACTTACAAATTGGGGGCATAGGGTAACTTTTAGAGTACTTTCAGAAGCAACGGTCGAATTCCATTTTCAATGAAAAAAATTTTTTTCGACCCCCTTTGGAGCCCCCTAGCTCGTCTGGAACCCCCTACACCGTTTTTTTATTTCAGAATATTGTAGCGCTATCAATTCCCTACAGTTTGGTATAAGCCACATTGGCTGAACCGTGGAAGAAAGTGGTGAAATATGGCTTCAAATTTGAAAAATCCTCAAATTTTTAGTTACTAAAACCAAAACCAAAACTAAAAATTTGAGGATTTTTCAACTTTGAAGCCATAATTCACCACTTTCTTCCACGGGTCAGAAAATGTGGCTTATACCAAACTGTAGGGAATTGATAGCGCTACAATATTCTGAAATAAAAAAAAAGGTGTAGGGGGGGTTCCAGACGAGCTAGGGGGCTCCAAAGGGGGTCGAAAAAAATTTTTTTCATTGAAAATGGAATTCGACCGTTGATTCTGAAAGCACTCTAAAAGTTACCCTAAACCCCCAATTTTTAAGCCCCAATACTGATTAGTGCGCTAGAAATTCGATTTTGAAATTTTGGTCCCATAGTTAAGCGGACCGATTTTCAGAAGGCCGTATCTCGAGCGTGGAGCGTCGAATCGGGATATACTTTGCGGTGGTTATATAACCTATCCATACGTATTAGTCGTCCAACTTTGAGCCCTCCACGCCAAAGTTTCATTTTTGGGTCTGAATACTGAAACTCGATTGGCCCAGAGACTGACTCTTAATATAATCTATATCGGTAATTGGTAATTACTACTCCTTCAGTCATATTATAGAAACGTCCACAACCACTTCGCGGCGCGACTGCAGCAGCGAAAAACTCCACTAGCGTTGAATTTGTGGTGTCTGGGTTAGGTTTGCATAGAGAACTAGCAGTCATAGTTCATTTAAGTTGATTGGTGTTTACAGTTGCTCCGAGTAGGTGTTAGCGTTCACCAACAAGAAGAGGGCAGATGATTAGCAAGTGCAGTAATTAGTGACCAGGGCGGCAGGTACAAGAGTGGCAATCAACAGCCAGACAGCAGCAATCTAGTCGACTGGCTCATTCATCCTGTCTGCTCACAAGATGAAGCTGTTGCTTGTCTGCTGTGTTGCATCGACTCTGTTAGCCGCGTGTCAGTCGCGTCGACTCTGGTGGTCGTCCTACCGACCTCTGCAACGCTACTTCGGAAGCCACACGCTCGGTGACCAGTTTCTGACTGGCTTACAGAAGGCCAACCAACGGTGAGTTAATGAATTAACTGCTCGGATGTTGCAAGGGGTTAGAGACCAGAGCTTGCACTTCTTAAGTGAAAGCTCTGATTTATTGCTTCATTATACAGTCAGACATTTTAACGGAGTATCGTACCCGTACTCAGGGCAGTAGGAACGCCAAATTTTGATGAATCGCAGATTTATAGATTTGTGGGACTGAAGGCCTAGCTGAAATTATGCACGACTGACAGAATCGGATGCTCCCTAAACCGGACTGAGTAGGACTTTGCTGTGCAGATTTGCACAATTGTTCTTCACCTTCAGAACAGTGCTTTTGCTTTGATATACCTGTGCTGTTGTGACTGACCGACTCAAAATCTACTTGCTGGAAGGAACAATTTTTAACTAGACTGCTTTTTCTTAGCACGGAGAAAACGAAGCGCAACGTAAAAGAAGAGCAGAGCGGTCTGAAAGCCAAGAAAGACGTGAATCGCTTGGGCAGCTGCTTCCTGTCGCCCGTCAACTGTCTGGTCTACTGGCAGAAGTGATGCAGCGACAAAATTGATATCAGATTCTAATGTAACTGCTTCTCGACTGACAAACAGGCTGGTAAAGTGTGCACTGTTGGTGAAATGAATAGGTCTGCAGATGCGAATACAGACAGACAGACACAAACAGTCTGCTGAGCCTATTAATTATGCAGGTTAAATTTAGCACTCAAACAAACAATTATCCTAATTAGACAGACAGACAGTCACGTAGGACAGCAAGAACTTCTCCAAGCATACTAACCTGCCCAATGAGCGCCGGTTGGCACGTGGATGAAGAGCCGATGAGACTGCGCCGGTCGACAGATCAGTTGTGGCCGCCTCACCGTCCAATGTACAGTATCGGTGACGGTCTCTGGTACGATTACCGTAACTGGTAGTCGCCACAGAGGACCCAGTTCCAGCTTGTGTGCTTCGAAAGCCACCAGCTAAAATGAATGGGCACACTAGAAATAACAAGGATGCCAATAAGCTACCAGCAATAACTACAAGGAGCCAATACCATTTATCTCTCCCGGGCTTGGTTCTGCTGCAACGTTTGTGTTCGGCAATCAATTTGGCCGAATTTTTAACACAACATGTACGCAACCTCATAATTTTTACTCAATAAAGCTTAGTCATGTCAGTTACATCAGCCACTAGTTATCCACTTGCTCCTATCTGCCGTCACTTCGGACGCGTGGAGGTGCATTATAACTAGTAGGGGAGTGGTTATGGAGTGACAGACTGTAGTCCAAAACTCTGAGAGTAAAGATCCTGAGATTGTTACACATTTTGTGCTAAGTGGGTTTATACTTAAGAGCACTACTGCAACAGTTTTTCGCTAGTCTCTGAGTTTTTTCACTAATCTGGCGAATAACGCCAACCTTAGCCTTAATCAAATCTACTACTGCAGTGGTCAAAGCAGAATAGAAAACAGACGTGCCGGCTCCCTGGGTAAAACTAAAGCCAACGAAAAAAGAAATAATTCTATTTTCACACTGGAGCTACGTATAAGAGAAGATGGGTCTACCTAAGAAAGGCACTAGAATGGCAGCAAAAACATTTTTAGCGTCAATGCACAGCCAGAACCCGTCATCAACCAGTCAACCCCAGAAACGTTTGCAGACTCGACGGTTTTGGGAGTGATCGATGAAGATACACACGAAATCACCCGGACAAAAGTTTTAACAACATCTGACGACACCTATCTGTCTTACAGTATCTTATTCATAAACTCGGAGTGGAACTGACGTCGGAAGCGAAATAATACTATTTTTGTTGAAAATGTCTTCTGACGGAACTACAGGGTGTCTCAAAAAAATGATCACATTTCTTTTTACTGCCACTTCCGCAAATTTTAACCAAATAGGCTGAAATTTGGACCATAGGTGCCAAAACTCTGGCAATTTTATGTGTTAAAGTTTGGTGCACTAGGCTTAACTCATTCCCGAGAAATTTCAAAAAAAGTGAAATTTGTTAAATCAATAGTGAACGCCGGTCACCGAAAAAATGATCACATTTCTTTTCACTGCCATTTCCGCAAATTTTGACCAAATAGGCTGAAATGTGGACCATATGTGCCCAAACTCGGGCAATTTTATGTGTTAAAATTTGGTGCACTAGGCTTGACCAATTCTCGAGAAATTTCAAAAAAAATTGTAATTTTGTAATTTCAAAACCAAAAGGCGGTCACCGAAAAAACGTTACATTACATTATCGCCTAAACTCTAACGATAGCGTTGGAGTTCATGCGTCAACTTTTTACACACGAATTACCCTGAACTTCTGCGTTTACACTCCAAATTTCATTCAATTCCGTCAAAAATTAGAAAAGATATAGGAAAAGGAAATGTTTCCATTTTTCGGTGACCGCCTTTCACTATTGAAATTACCAAATTTCACTTTTTTTGAAATTTCTCGGGATTCAGTCAAGCCTAGTGCACCAAACTTTAACACATAAAATTGCCCGACTTTTGGCACCTATGATCCAAATTTCAGCCTATTTGGTCAAAATTTACGGAAATGGCAGTAAAAAGAAATGTGATCATTTTTTGAGACACCCTGTAGAAACAAAAAATGTTCTGCCTGTACCCAGAAACCTATTTCACAGATCAAATGCCTTTGAAATTGCAGAAAACCTCATCTAAATGCGCCTCTCCGACCTAGTCTAGCAAAAATAGATTGGAGTAGAAGCTTGCAGAGGTTTCGATAGCGACCTACGATTGGTTTCCTTTCGTAAGGTCAGGTAACGATGAGCAAGGCTGGGTGTGTAGCCGAACAACCGGCCCAGCCTGGCCTGTGCCTGGTCTTTGCTTGGTGTTGCTCTGGACCTTTCTTTCGTTATTGAATAAACTTAACTAACTATTAACTAACTACTGAAGTCGAAAATAGAAAAATTTAGTAGCTATAGCAGTAGCGCGGGCGCGGGCACGGGTGTACGAGGTACTTCAGTAGGAGTATAAACCCCGCTTCAGAGTTTCAGCGAAACTGATTGACAGACACAAAAGTAAAGTTGCAGCAAGACGCAAGGCCTAATAGACAAAGTAGAACTAGTTCACCTCAGTATAGTGAACTTTGCCGGCAGGCAGGCCGTCGGTAGAGACTCTGACGTTGAACTGTCGCTGGACATTGGTCAGTTCTAGATGGGCGGGGTGCTGGACCCAACTGGCGTCGCAGCAGAGTATGAGATGCTTGCAGAAGGAGACTTTCTGCTCGTTGTCCGAAAGCTGATGGAAGACCGGCTCGACGGAAACGGCGATTTCTCGGGGTCTCGTCTGCTGGTACAACTCGCGCAGGTAGATGCCGCGATGCTCCTCGTAGACGGTCACATCGTAGCCGACCAGACAATCCTCCAGTTTAGTGTGGTGCTCACACAGATAGTCGAACGCACTGTCCAACTGAAACAACCTGTCCATTCCCCAACGCAAACGAACAGGACGCATTTCCATTTTCCCTCCCCTCTTTCTTTATCGGATTATCTGACGCTGTCTAGCCACAGCAAAATCAGGCCAATCGCACAGAATACTATCTTCAGCCAGGTGAAAGTAACCGTTCGAGCAACGGACAAAGCTGAAAATCGGTAGAGATCGAAGCTAGCGCTGGCGCTATATTTCTGTAAAATTTGGCTGAATTCCAATCACCCAGTTGCGCGTACGAACGGCGTGGAAGAATTAGACTGTATATCGTAGTACAGGGTGTGTCAAAAAAAACAACCCAGCAGAGTTTTTGCTGTAGCAACCGCAAATCTCAACAGATTTGAATGAATCCTGCTTTAAATGAAAGACGAATAAATTCTTGAAAGACTGGTGAAGGCCCTATTAAGATACGATGCATAGCTCGTGAGATATTTTCCTTCAAACTCAAAACAGAGATTTTGGCAGTGAACAAGAGCGATTCCGTTGCACTTCACAACAAAACGGATTCCTACTGCGGAGGGGCAACAAGACTTTTACAAATGAAGTAACCAAGCATGTGTGGCACCAGAAAAACCTCGTTACGTTAGCCCTGAGCAGTAGGAATCGGTTTTATTATGAAGTTCAACAGAATAATAAAAATCGCTCTTGTTCATTGCCAAAATCTGTTTTGACTTTGAGTGCAAATATCTCAGGAACTAAGCATCGTATCTTAATAAAAGCTTCACCAATCTTTCAAGAATTAACTTATCTTTCATATAAAATAGGACTCACTGAAAACGGTTGAGATTTGCGGCTGCTACAGTAAGAAATCTGCTGGGTTGTTTTAATCTCTGTTGTTCACTGTCAAAATCTCTGTTTTGATTTTTAAAGCAGTTATCTCAGGAACTAAGCAACGCATCTTAATAAAAGCTGCACCAATCGTTCAAGAATTTATTTATCTTTCATTTAAAGCAGGATTCATTAAAATCGGTTGAGATTTGCGGTTGCTACAGCAAAAAATCTGCTGGGTTGTTTTTTTTTTGACGCACCCTGTAGTTAGAAGAAACAGACCTGTACTAGTCCGCGTCCCACCGCCAAACGCTCCGTGTCCGGAGGTGTCAGGGCGGTATTCTCAAGCGCTAGGCGCACTTTGAACCGGCGAATCGGTATGTTGTGCGTTTTGAGCGCAGACAGAAGGCACGCTGAAATCTGACGGAGCTTTGTTTTTGCATAGCACGTCCATACATGTAACAGGTCATCCGCCGATGGGGGGAGGGGGGGTTGGGGGGGGTCTGGCGCCGGCCGGGGGGGTCTGAGCCAAAATTTCGGGGGAGGGGGGTGGGCACAAAGAAACGCTCAAAAATCGAGAAAAATCGCAATTTTTGGCCTAAAAATCGCCAAAAATCGCTAATTTGGTCTGAAATACAGCTAAAAAGTGCTGTTTTGCAGGCGATTTTGACAATTTTTGTGTGTGAAAGTGTAAAAAATTGCAAAAATTTGCTCAAAAATTTACTTGCCAGAAAAATCGGAGGGGGGGTCGGTGAAATCGTCTCGGGGGGGGGGGTCCCAACCGGGGGGGGGGGGTCTGGCCTAAGTCGGGTGGGGGGGGGGCAGACCCCACTGTTACATGTATGAGCACGTCTGTAAATATAAGATGGCTAGACAGCACGGGTCTGCCTCCCCCGACTGAGGCCAACTCCCCGAGACGACTTTTCCGACCCCCTTCGATTTTCCTGGCACCTAATTATTTAAAAAATATTTATTTTTTACAGACACCAAAAATTGCTAAAATCGACTGCACTTTTTAGCACTATTGGAGCCCAAATTAGCGATTTTTGTCGATTTTCGAGCGTTTTCTAGCACCTTTGTCCCTTCCCCTCATCTAGATTTGGGCTAGACCCGCCAAAACCTCCCAATCGACGGACAACCTATCACCATGTTTGTTTGATACTAGGAGAGGACCAGCAAAAGAGAGATATTGAAAAATAACAGACCAATGGTTCCAGTGGCATTGGGTGAGCTCATAGAGGTTCCATTCATCAGCATGGCGCCTTTTAAAGTCCACTTCGGCATCGACGTTATAGCTCCTCCAGGTGCACTGACACACACGCCCAGCGAACCATCCGGTCTAGAACCCTCCGCTACCTACATGAATACAACTCTGACGAAAAGCCGACTCAGGCTGACAAAAAATAATATAATTCAGCCAAGAATAGTTGATGAACGTTCAGTTCTTTCTAGTACAGGTGAGATTTTCTGTTTACTGCAGTTGAAAGAACCGAGCCGGCAGGTAGGTGCACTTACGCCGGTCCCCTAGCCGACCACGGATACAGAGTGCCGGGCAGTTTCTCGCGAACGCTGTATAAGGCAGTCATCATCTGAGGAGATAGGTAGGCGCCCACGCCTAAACATCTATTTGCATTGCCGCACCGGTAACTAGCGATCGACCGGAACCAAAATTTTCGCCGGAACCGGAACCACCCAGTTCCGGCCGGAACCGGAACCGGAACTTTTTCAATATTTAGTCCAAAATTTATAGAAACGTATTTATAGGCACGTCGTGTACAAATTCCTGTTATAAACATCAGCAGAAGTTCAAATCAACAACAGAATACAGACTTTTCAATAACAGTAGTCAAGAGCACGCAAATTGTACTTCAGAAAGAGAAGCTTTTCAACATTTTCAGGTTTCAGCTTTGATCTGTCACCTTCAGAGATGTTTTTAGCTGCCTTAAAGGCACAGTTGTTAAATTTTTTTGAAGGCCAAAAATTTTTGCTTTTTTTTAAAAAATTAAAAATAATTTTTTTTTGAAAATCGTCTTAAATGGGACCAGCATGCTAGTACAGATACTTACAACAAATTTTCCACTTTTGCACCTTAAGTCAGTTGAGAAACCTGTTCGAAAACGACAATACAGCTCTAAACACTGCCTGTAGCATAATTTCACCGAAAATTGTCTTTAGAGGCACTTCTGATGATGCATAACATGGAAAACTGCATAATTTCTCCCCATTCATGCAAATTCTACTGCCCCCACTGAGCTGCGCACTTTATTAAACAGACGCAATAATACTTGATGTAACTGAATATCCATCGAAAATAGTGAATGAAAAAGTTCCGGTTCCGGTACCCTTTTTCACCGGAACCGGACCGGAACCGGAACCGCCAGTTCCGGCCGGAACCGGAACCGGAATTCCGGTCGATCGCTACCGGTAACCACAACTAACTACAGACTGCCAAATTATGAATGCCCCGTCCCCCGAGTAGACTAAACCAAGCCTGATCGGAAAAAACGGAAGCAACAGTAAGCAGGACATTTTATTGTGGGTTTATACTCACAAGCTCAATACTGAGTGTTATATCGATAGGCTGTAAGGACAGACTTAAGATGAAAAGTCACCTTTGTCTTCCTGTCTTGCTCAGCTTCAAGCTGTTTGTGTGGCCAATAGAGGAACACTCAATATTGAGCTTGTGAGTATAAACCCACAATAAAATGTTCTACTTATTGGCACTTTCACTCTTTTCTGATCATGCTTGGTTTAGTCTACTCGGATGAGGTGCAATCATAGTTTGGCACCAGTACTACAAAACAGCCCACCGAGAGCGCAGGTAGAGGTAGAGCCAGGACAGCCGTTGGTGGAAAGAGCGGGACCGTTGTTGCCTGCCGAAGACACGAACATAATGCCATGTTTGTAGACCACTTCCTCTATCGCTTTGATTATGCGTCTGTAATTCTTATGCTTTATTCTACTAGATCTTTTCAGGGGTGAGTAAACACAGATCGTACGAATACATGGGCCGCACTCCCTCCCCTACCCCTTGCTGGCCGACCAAAATTCTACTACTTTTGGGTTAAAACGGCTCTTTTAAAGAGAGATTCGGCGATCTTCTTTTTTCGCAAACCGACGGCTTTTGTTCCGGCCCATGCATTGTCTCTACTGGTCACGAAAACAATCTACAGGGTGTCTAAAAATGAACACATTTCTTTTTGCTGCAATTTCCAGAAGTTTTGAACAAATCGGCTGAAATTTGAAACACAGGTACCAAATTAGGGCAAATTTTGTGTGTTAAAAATTTTTGCACCAGCCTGGACCCAAATCCCGACAAATAAAGAATGAGTAAAATTTGTTAATTTCAATCCCTATAGGAATGGCATTACAAATGGAAACTTTCGTTTAGCTGTCATTTCTGCAAATGTTCGCTAAATGATCAGAAAATTGAAGAAAATCTGCAAAACTGGCGGATATTTTGTGTAAAACCTCATGCATTGAGAATCACACAGTCGTGAGAAAATAAAAAAAATTCCTGAACATACAGTATCTTTTTCGAAGGAACAGAACAGAAAAATAGACATTCTGGATAATGCAAATTTTCTCAAGACTAGATCAATATCTCTCAATGCATGAAATTTTAACACAAAACATCCCACTGATTTGCACATTTTCTCCAATTTTCAGGTCATTTGGCGAACATTTGCCGAAATTACAACAAAAAGAAAGTTTCCGTTTCTATCGCCATTTCTTTTGGTAATCAACTTTCACATCTTGAATTTCTCAGGAATGGGTCAAGTGGGGGTTCACCAAACTTATTAACGCACAAGTTTTCTGTGTTTGGCACTAGGGAACGACCGGAATTCCGATTCCGATTCCGATCGGAACTGGCAGTTCCGATTCCGATTCCGATTCCGAACTCAGAGGTCTCGGAATTTTTCGGAACTTTTGCTAAATTTTAGGAAATCAAACACCATTTCTTGTATACCATTGCGTGTCTTCTTTGCTGTGCAATCGACAATCTACATAGTTTAGTAATTCATAACCTGCTGTAATCCCAGTAAGTAAAAAATAAAAGTTAGCACTACTCCGTTGTAGAAGCACCTGAGTCTGAAGAACTCGGCAGTCTTCAAACGCCTCAAAGAATTAGCCTTTAAGAAAGATTTAGAAGCCGTTCTGGAGCGCAAAATATGCAAAAATTAACAGTTTTGTCCATACATATACATGATCTACTGTATTACAATGTTTATCTTAGATAAGAACAGAGAAATTGCACTAATTACTGGTGTACTACTTAGAAAAGCAAACAGTATAAGACAATCTTAACTAGAGTGCGAACAATACCTAAAAAACCCAATACCCAATACCAATACCTGAGACCCCAATACCCAATACCCAATACTTACCAAAAATTGCATTTCAGTGGACAGGTACATTCCAGTTGTGTACACAAGATTTTTGGCACTGCAATTAAAATTTTTAAGGGGCCTGGTTGGGCCGCTGCCCAAGCAGGGCTAGAAAATTTGAAAAATTTGCCTTTCAGAACGCATTTAGAAGCCATTATGGGCGTAAAATTAGCAGAAATTAACGGTTTTGGCATTATTAATAATAATCTATTTTTAATATTTCGTAATTCGTGTTTCATACTTCCGGCAAATTTTTTTCCTAACTCGGCCGGAAATTGTGTGCACCACCGCAATAGCCATGGGTACGGTAGGTACTGGTACATTATTTTAGATAAGAACAGAGAAATTAATTACTGGTATAGCGCTTAGAAAAGCGTACACTTTAGGAAATTCTACTAACGTTTAGTTGATTAGGCCGTCCATAAACGACGTCGTTGCAGAGGGGGGAGGGGGTCGGCTGAAATGCGACGATAGACGATACACCAGGAGGGGAGGGGTTAGCAAAAACGACGTCGCTTTTTTCGGAATTTTAGGGTACTTTGATTGCATTATTTTCAATTTAAGTTCATTCTGGCAAAGGCTTCTACATACAGAAAAGCTTCCCAGAGTGGTTGTAGGGATTTATTCTATTGATTGCGCAGTATGGTAAGAACATGACAGTACTGTATGTACATTGTACTGCACTTTTATCAGGGGGGTAAACCGAAAACGACGTCGGCTTACGGGGAGGGGGTCCCCAAGAAACGACGCAAGGCGATTTTGGGGGAGGGGGCTCCGAAAACCCGGGATTTTGGAACGACATCGTTTATGGACGGCTCCTTAACGCGAAAACAGCTTCCTAAACCGAATCATCGATCAACTTTTTCGATTTTTTCAGATCAATTTTTCAGGTCAACATCGATTTTTCTCTATTTTTACCTGTCCCAATTAGTATTGGGTATTGGGGGGTAAAAACCCCAATACCCAATACCTGGAAAACACCCCAATACACCCAATACCCAATACCAGTTCGCACTCTAATCTTAACCTTTAGTTTATTAACGCTAAAACGGCTTTCTATACCTACTGTAATCATCGGTGAATCGTCGATTTTTTTCAGGTCAGTTTTTCAGTTCTAGTGCGATTTTTATAGGTCCTAATTACTATTGGGTATTAGGGCATAAAAAACCCAATACCAAACCTGGAAAACACTCCCAAAACACCCACTACCCAATACCAGGGCCCGTATTCATAAAAATATCCTAAGCTTAGGACAACCTAAGGCGCTTAGGACGTCCTATTTGGCCGTAGGATATCCTACGAGTATGACATCCTACGCCGTATGATAGGACTATTCATAAAGCAGTTTAGGATAACATACTCGTAGGAAATCCTAAGCGCCTTTTATTTGCGGCTTGAGCCACCGCCACACCACATGTTTAGGAGGCAAATTCAAACCTGACTCATATTTTGTTGTTGGCACCGACCGGAAGCCCAAGTTTGAGTCTAGAAGTAGTCATTTCTGTTCTGTAACCGCAATTTAGCCGTTTTTTTCAATAATACAGAGCAAACGGGTATGAAAGTAAAAAGCTAAGAACACTTCATTTTCAATAAAAACATGAGTTTACTACTAATTTCAAGTTTATAATTATGTTTTCTAGCCGAGATAGTGGTAGACAGGCAACCAAGAGTGTTTATCGCATGCAACGCACGCTAAAACCTGCGTCCTAAGCGGCCGTAGGTAGCTCGCGACCTACCTAAGGTTTTCGTCCTACGCCGTAGGATTTCCTAAGCGCGGCCATCCTAAGCAAAGTTTTATGAATTGTCCTACGGCCCGCGCGGCGTCCTAAACGGCCAGATTTAGGAAATCCTACGTCCTAAATGATGTGTACGGCGCTAACTACAGAAGTGCGTCAGCTAGTTATCTTCACACTACTTGCTGTACACTTGTATCGTAATGTGCGTATGCGCCGTATACCATGTCTTAGGGACGCAGCGGCCGCGTGATAATTGCGCAGCTCGCTGATCCATTCTCTCTGCCTGGCCCGCTGGCGAGCGGTCGTGTTTACTCACTGTTAGGATTTGTTTAATTGTTCTCCACCGGTAAAACTGTTCTGTTAATTGGCCACTGCGTGAAAACAACAGCAATTACTGAGGAGGCAACAGACAAACAAATTAACTGGCGATTGACGGTGGCAATTCGACCTATCGCGGAAAAAAAGAAGAATCGGAGGAGGACCGCAATTTTCTTTTGCTGCCTTGGTGCGGATTCAATCAGCTCGGAGGTGGACGTTGTTTTCTCGCTTTCGGAGGTGAAGTTTCGTGCTACTCAGAGGGGGACAACCTCATATCAGAAGAAGAAGAATTCGTTTCTGCTTGTTGGAGCAGAATAGCGAATTTTCGACCTTCATTCTGTACTCTGGATAGTGCAGATTCTTCACTACACCTGCCGACCCGGTATTTTTGGGTAGTACCTATACCTACCTAGAAGAAGAATTTCGCAGTCACCGCATCATTGCAATCACCGCACAGGCGTTGATTTGCAAAATTCGTCACAACAGCGATGGCAGCCAAACGTCTACACATTCCAGCACCGCAGCCCTACTGGCAAACAACTGATGACCAACCTCCTCTGCGATGGCCACTGTGGGAGAGGCTCTTCAGTGCATTCCTTACTGCAGTAGATGCTACCAGGGACAACATGGCAAAGCTGACGGACCAAGAAAAGAACGATTTTCTACTGTCATTTTTGGGCACCGCTGCACTGCCTCAACTTGCCAGTCACCCTGTGTTCAATGTAGAACCTGCACCACCATTCCAGGAATTTCTGAGGGCAGCCAGAGAAACGTTCCACAGACCAGTCAACCCAGTGAGAGCGCTGTTCGACTTCATGCAACACTCTCAAGGATCTACAGAGCCAGTCACTGATTACTTGCGTGTTCTCAGGACTCTGATCCAGCAGTGCACATTCCCCGTCGATGAGGGAACCAGACGCATTGAAGAACGGACACTAATCGACTACCTGCTAGCCATTCAGATGGTGCGTGGATTGTACTGTCGTGACACGCAGGAGAAATTGCTAGCACAGGAAGCAGTGGATTTGGACAGATTCACTCAATTAGCGTTGGCAGATGAGAGCGCAAGAAAGGATGCTGCAAAGATGGCACCAGGTTCATCGCAGGTCAGCGCTGTCTCAAACCAGAAGCACAACTGGGGCAAGGGTCTAGTTGGAAAGGGTCGCAAACCTCAGCAGCCACACCCCAGAGCTTCAGCCAACAGCCAGGCTACTACGAAGAGAGGATGCCGGCATTGTGGAGATCCTTCACATGTGGACAACACGGATTCCAGATGTCGCGCCAGAGGTCAAATCTGCAATAACTGTGGCAAAGAGGGTCACTTCAAGAAAGTCTGTAAGAGCAAGCCAAGCTCTACCTTTCGCCCTAAGTCCAAACAGCAGTGTCGACTCACACGTCAGATGCGCAGCAGTCACAAACGGGGTTGGAAAACGTGCAATGCTCTGCAAACCTGTCCACCCTACTGTGAGGTTCATATCGCTTCTGCAGATGATGCTCCAGATGAACCACTGCGATTGATGGTTGATACTGGCTCGGATGTCACTGGAATCACTCGCGGTGATTTTCGTAAGCACTTCCGAGGGACACTACTGCAGACTGCTGACCCGGTTGTCAATTTTGATCAGTCTGAAGTGCCAATCGAAGGACAATTTCCTGCTCAATTGTCGTTTCAAGGACGGACCGCCAACGTGTCAGTGTATGTGTTTGGCGATTCCTGCAGCAATACACTTGGCATGGATGCAATGCGTGCGCTGGATCCAGTGCAGATCACTATCCAGTCAAAGCATAGCAGTGTATGCACTGTTTCGCAGTCGTCCAGACAGCCAACACCAGAGGATGTCAATGGTACCTATGCGGGGTCACCATTGGACATATCTGCGGGTGCAACTCCACAGGTGCCTAGCCTGTCAGCCAAGGACACTGAGACCTGGGAGAAAGCAGGATTGTTGCCGTTACTTCAGCAGTTTCCTAAGCTCACCAGCAAGGGAATTGGCACTTTTCCAGGATTCAAGCATCGAATCAGACTGAAGCCTGATGCCAGAGTACCACCTGCTCAACCAGTTCGCTCAATTCCAGTGCGCTTTCAGCAACTCGCTGAGAAGGCAGTCAAGGAGATGGAGGAACAAGGCATCTGGGAGAAGGTCGCACACTCAGACTATGTGCATGGAATGGTCGTTGTGGCAAAAGCAGACGATCCAAGTGTTGTACGTATCACCTCCGACCTGTCTCCACTCAACAAGCATGTGGACCCGGTACTCTATCCACTACCTAATATTCAGGACTTGCTGTATACACACCTCGCTTCTGCTACAGTGTTCAGCAAGATCGACCTGCGGAAAGCCTACTTCAACATTGAGCTTGATGAGGAGTCAAAGTTGCTCACAACTACAGCGACACCTTGGGGCTATTATGCTTACCGGAAGCTGCCCATGGGACTCAAGGATTCTGCAGCTGTCTTCCAGAAGTTGGTTCGCGAAACACTTGCTGGAATTCCTGGATGTCAACCCTACATAGATGACATCATTGTCTATGGGAGGACGCGTGAGGATCATGACCGCACTTTGAAGCTTGTGTTGCAGAAGCTGGATGCAAAGAATCTCCGGCTGAACCTCAGCAAGTGCATCGTTGCCTCACCCAGCATCTCTTTTCTGGGACATGTGATCGCCAACGGATGTATCAAACCAGATCCACACAAGTTGGACTCGATTCAGAACATGGACCATCCCCAGAACAAGGCAGATGTGCAAAGTTTTTTGGGCGCGATCAACTATCTGAGCAAGTTCGTTCCAAGCTTGACCGACGCCTCAGAACCACTCCGTGTGCTCACTCGTGCAGACACAAAGTTCAAGTGGGAGCAGCCTGAGCAAACTGCATTTGATCGGCTCAAATCTTTGATTTGTGATCCAAGAGGACTCAAACTCAAGATGTTCGATCCGGAGAGACCCACCATTGTCACTACAGACGCTTCTGGGTATGGCATCGGTGGAATGTTGTCTCAAGTGCACTGTGGTCAGGAGTGTCCAGTGGCATTTGGACACCACACTCTGGACCCCACCAAACGGCGTTGGGACACCACAGAAAGGGAAGCGTTCGCTGCCATGTTCTTTTGTGAACATTGGGAGAAGTACCTACTTGGCAGTCACTTCACACTGCGCACTGATCACCAAGCTCTGCAAGCTTTGCTGCATCGACAGACCAACCAGCGTCGATCTCAGAAGTTCGAGCGTTGGGTCCATCGCCTCAATGTTTTTGACTACACAGTTGAATATGTGGCTGGACGCAAGAACTACATGGCAGATGCATTGTCAAGGCTACAGAAGGTGCCGAATTTACCAAGAGTTCGCAGTACGCAGAAAGGATTTTCTATGGAGAAAATCGCGAAGGCTACTGACCTTGATGCGCAATTGCAACTTGTGAAGCGTTTCTGCTCTACTGGGTGGCCAGTAAAGTCGAAACTGCCGCCACCATTGCTGTCAACACCATACTACACACTACATGACAACTTCTCCTTAGAGCGTGGATGCATCGTGCGAGACAAAGTGCAGGTTGTGGTTCCGACCTCACTCAGATCCGATCTGTTGTCCATGGCTCATGAAGGACATCCTGGCATCGTTGCTTTCAAGAAGAAGCTCAGAGAAACCTACTGGTGGCCCGGCATGGCCACAGAGGCAGAGCGTTTTGTCAAGAACTGTGGAAGCTGTCTCAATTCAGCCAAGTCAGCACCCAAACTGCGCCTGCAGGGCCAGCATCTGTACACACCCAAGGAGCCTTGGGAGGAGCTTTCCATCGACATCACAGGACCATTCGATAATGCCCCTGCTCACTTCAAGAACATCATTGTGCTTGTGGATAACTACTCCAAATTCCCGGAAATCCTGTGCACGAAGGACATTACTTCAGGCAGGGTTATTCGCTGGCTGAAGGAGATTTTTGCGCGCTATGGCAACCCAGCCAAGCTAATCTCCGACAATGGGCCACAATTTGTCAGCGACGAGTTTCGCAACTTCCTGACAGAACGAGACGTTATCCATGAGACAACACCAGTGTACACTCCACAGCAGAATGCGTTTGTGGAGGTCTTCAATCGGTTCATCAAGCACCACATCCAGACGTTCAGCTCCAACCTACCATGGGACGAAGGCCTACAGAGGTCGCTCGCCCATTTCCGTGCAACACCTAGAGAGGGCCAGGAGCTCAGCCCTGCACAGAAATTTTTTGGACGCAGACCTCGTTTGGGCTGGGAAGTCTACAGACAACCCCGCAAAACAGCTCAAAAAGAGGAAGGAGTGGACAATGAGCAGTCACGGCAAAGTCAGCAACAAATGGCACCTATGTGGGGTGGCCATGACAACAAAAGTGCAACCAGCTCAGGGCAATTGTTCCATGTTGGACAGAAGGTGCGCACTAGACGACCACACACACCCAAAGGACACAGCCCCTGGAATAACAAAGTGGTTACTGTTGTCAAGGTGCTCGGCAAATTCAATTACTTGCTGTCGAATGGGCAGAAGTGGAATAGCCGCAACATGCAGCGTGTTGTTGAGCAGCCGGGACCGTCCGTGTATGAAGCTGACATCACTGTGCAAGAACCTGCCCAAGCACAGCCTCAAGAAAGACGCTACCCACAGCGGAACCGCAAAGCACCAAACTGGTTTGGAGACTGGTTGTCTTGGGACTAGCGGTTTCGCTTCAAGAAAGAAAAGGGTGGTTGATGTGTACGGCGCTAACTACAGAAGTGCGTCAGCTAGTTATCTTCACACTACTTGCTGTACACTTGTATCGTAATGTGCGTATGCGCCGTATACCATGTCTTAGGGACGCAGCGGCCGCGTGATAATTGCGCAGCTCGCTGATCCATTCTCTCTGCCTGGCCCGCTGGCGAGCGGTCGTGTTTACTCACTGTTAGGATTTGTTTAATTGTTCTCCACCGGTAAAACTGTTCTGTTAATTGGCCACTGCGTGAAAACAACAGCAATTACTGAGGAGGCAACAGACAAACAAATTACTAAATTGTTTTATGAATACGGGCCCAGTTCGCACTCTACTGAAAACGTTGAAAAATTGTTGTTTTAAAGAATAATTTACGCTGAACTTTACCTATTGATGGTTGACGATTTTAATGCATTGTTATCGTTTGACATGGTGATTTGTACTGGATGTTTGCATGGAATTGTAAAGGATGGTCGCGTAAACACTGTTTCTTTGCCGAAAACAGGCTATTCCAAAATTTTAAGCCGATTTTCAAAAAAGTTCCGATTACGAAAAATTCCGATTCGGAACTGTCCTTGAGTTCCGATTCCGATTCCGATCGGACCCAAAAATCCGGTTCCGGTCGTTCCCTATTTGGCACCTGTTTTTCTTTTCAAGTTTGGTCTAAATTTGAGGAAAGAGCCGTTAAAAAGAGGTGTCCACCTTTTTTGAGATACACTATACTAACCACTTCGAAATCACCATAGGGGCGAACACAAATTAATGAACAAATTGAATTCGTCTGTTTTTCCTCTTTGACCTGGCGACGCGTTTGCGTTCTTCATTTGTAACTGTTGTTCAGCACCAAGCGAACATAAATCTGATTTTCGTTGGAGAGTGGTGGGGAAGAAAAAAAGTTAGTCTTCGCCCACAAATAATGATTTCGAAAGGGTTAAACAGCCTCTTTTAAGCGCAAATAACACACTGCAGGCAGGCAGGCAGACAGACACTGAGTTTAGTTTTCCTAAGCACGTTTCAATAAAACCGCCTGACTGGGGAGTGAACAGAAAAACGCAAATCTAAAGCAGACAAGCACCCCTGATTCTGGACGGAGGTGGCCTCTCCGAAGCTGAAGTTGATCAGGTCGACCCCGGCGTCGATGCAACGATTGAGCTGGAAGAGAAGGGAGTAGCGGAAAAAGCGAAGAACCGGTCAAACGGAGCTGTACCGCGCGGGTGAGGGCGCAGCCGGTCTCCATTCCCGACCGAGCTCCCAGGCGACTGTCCGATATGGTAATGGAGATGAGCTGAACCCCCGGCGCCGAGCCGTTACGGTCGGGGTCGTTGGGGAAGTGAGCCCCGGTGATGGCAGCTACGTGAGTGCCGTGCGCGCCTGAAATAGGCTGCTGCTAATGGTGAGCGGTGAGAATCAAACCAACCAACCAACACTTAGCTAGCACTGCAAAGCAATACAGTGAGTTAGTCACCTCAGCGGCATGCAAAGAGAGAGTGTAAATGGAATCGCCAACGCAGCAGCTGCTATTAAAAAATTTACTATCTGCTTCAAAGCAGAGAACCACCTATTTATCTGATGATCAAAAAAGAAATAACTTGACCTCTTAGAGGCGAAAGCACAGCAAAAAACAACCCAGCAGACTGCAATCGTACTAATCTCAACCAATTTGAAAGAACCGTTCTTGAATAAAAGATAGTTAAACACTTGAGAAAATCTGGTGAAATTTATCAACATTATAGTTCCTGAGATATTTGTCCTCTAAGTCGATGTTTGCAAAGAACAAGAGCAATTTTTTATTTGTCTGTTTTCTTTGGCCATCAGCGATTAGCTGTTGATGTCACGCCAACAACTTTTTGAGTGGCAGAGTGTTACCTACGATACGATGTTCCAAACATGTTTCGGCTGAGGTGATTGAGGGGCTACCTCAAACTTTTGGCTAAAATCTAGGTATTTTGGCTCGTTTTTCGTTAAAATAGGTTACTCTCAGCTCATTTACACCTAATCTAGGCATACTTTTATCACAATTTTCTGTACAAAATTCTATCAAAAATTCCTGAGTCGGGTTAGCAGCGGCCAGAGGGGGTAGCTAAGCGCTTGAGGGGGTCAAACCCCTCAGTCCCCTTTGCCCATACCATGCCTGCTTGTAAGGCAAGTCAAACCTGCACCCCCCCCTCCACTAACGGGGAAGTCCCAACTCGTGGGAGGGCAATTTTTTATTATTGTATTGCACTATAAAACACATTCCCACTGCTGAGGGCTAGAGATTTTACTGATGATACGCACGGTTCCTTCTGCAGTAAAGCCTCGTCAGCCCTCAGCAGTAGCAATCTGTTTTATTAAATATCATTAATTATTAAAGTGCAACGGAAAAAGAAAAATCGCTCCTGTTCCATGTCAAAATCTCAGTTTGACTTTGAGCACAAATCTCAGGAACTAAGCAGTGTGCAAATAAAAATCTCAACGGTCTTCAAGAGTATTATCTATTCTTCTTTAAAAAATTCACTCAAACCTGTTGAGTTTTACGGTTACTACAGTAAAAATATGCCGGGTTTCGAGTTAGGACCGACCGGCCAATTTTGTTTGGATTAACGAATCAAAGATAAAACAGTATTGTCCCGGTCAAGGTCTACCTAAATCAGAACCTTTGCGAAAGAGAGAGGAAAGAGCTGAAGCATTATTCAGCTTAAACATAATGCGCGTCTGCCGACATGCTGCCGCGTTGCCGGGAGCCGCAAACAAACCGACCCTTGGTTTTGCCAGTGACACTGCTCTCCGTAACTGTAGTTTATCAGGTCCACCCCCAACTGGACACAGCGATTTAGCTGCAAACAAAAAGCCACACTACTCTACCGGTCGGCCGGGTGACTAACAGACTGACTGACTGCTCTAATTAGCGAAGTGCCGGTTTCCATCGAGCCCAGACGAACGTCGTTGACGCCGAGCGACACAAGTTGCGCGCCCGGCGCACAGCCGTTCTGCTCGGTGCTGTCCACTACGTGCGCACAGCTGATGGCCGCTACGTGCGTGCCGTGAGCGTCTGTAGTTTTCTTGTATTACAGGGCAAGAAAGGTCGGTCCGGTCCATACACGTTCTGGGGTTTGGGAGGTTACCCCCTGCTGCAAAGCCAAACACCCTCACCCCCCGAGACAGGTTAAGGGACCCCCCGCCCCAGACCCAAAAATACAAGTACTAGTAGTGGCTCCCAGTACTAACAAACTGGCTCAGAAATCACTAATTTTCAGCCTGAGTAATCGGTGTTTTTGGAAGCCCTCTTTTTGTCATTTTTCGCTTGCTTTTAGCTCTAAAACGCTATTTGGCAACTTAAAATATCGATTTTTAGCGTCCTTACCGAAAAAAAGTGCTAAAAACGCATTTCCAGGCGTTTTGGAGCTGTTTTTAATTTCCGCCCCGACCCTCGACCCCCATCTGAGGAAAACCCTAAGTACCCCGCTCTCTCCGCAAGGTCGGCCCGGAGCTCTTACATGTATGGTCCGGTCTGCTGACCGCGGCACGTTTTGATTGTCGGAAGAAAACCAGCAAAATTACATTACAAGAGTCAAAAGGATAAAACTACTGAAAATCACCAAAAACCGCGTTTTCGGCAGCACAATTGTTCTTAAAACGCTGACGTCCGATTTTCGTTGCGCTTTGAGAGGGCTGTTTTGGTTTCTTTTGTTTCGGCGCAATGTTTCGCCGACCGAGCAGACAAGAAAATTCTCTGATTTGTTAACTCGACAGCTATCTAACAAACAGAGGCAATTGACCTACTTGAAGTAGCCACTATTTCCAGTACGTTTCCCTCGTCGTGTATGTTGACACTGTAGGTGAGTAGATCTGGAAAATAATGTAACACCTAACTACGACCGAAAGAGACGCACCTTGATTGGTGAGTTTGGCGTACTGACGGCTCTCTCTGAAACTGGACAGCACCGGCAGGTCAGTCAGCTTTCCCTCGAATGACGTGTCCACACAGGCTCTGCAACACTATAAATCACAAGCCGACACAAAACCAGAGCAACTCTAGCAGACATGGGCAAAGGGGGACTGGAGGGTTGACGACCCCTCAGGCTCTGACCTACCCCCATCAGGAAGTTTTAGGAAGAATGTTTTATACAAAATTATGATAATAAGATGTCTAAATTAGGTGTAAATGAGATTTGAATAGCATTTTTTAACCTATTTTAGTGAAAAATAAGTTTAAAAACCTTGATTTTAGCCAAAAGTCGGACTTTTTGGCTAACCACCCCCTCAAACCCATATCAGCCGCCGCTAGCCCCCTCCATCCCCCCTTCAAGATTTGAAAACTGACCACTCCCTCCATACATGTGCACGGTCGGCGGCTCAGGAGGGGGACGGCCAGGTCTCCGCGCGTAGTTGCCTGGATATAGGTGGAAATTTTCGGTGGGAAATTCAAATTTTGGCGGCAAATTTAAATTTCAGCCAAAAGTTTGGCTAAAACCACGAAATTTTCGGTTAAAATTCAAAAATCTGCAGAAAAATAAAATTTTCGACAAAAAAATTGCCAAAAAAAGCCACTTTTCTGACAGAAAAATTGTAAAAAAATCGAAATTTTCCTGGAAGATTTGAAAAAATTTCGGGTTTGGGGCGTAGTTGCCTGGAGGAAGGGTGCGTTGTTGCGTAGTTGCAAAAATTGATTTCTGTAGCTTAAAAACCCATCTGGAGGCTTTCTAGCGGCCTCTAGCAGCGTTTAGGAGGTTTTTATTTTCGTCCCCCCCTGGGGCTGTAGGGCTGTACATCGTACGGCCCCCGCCACATCGGATCGGATCGAGATAATAATAGCCGTGCCACAAAATCTTTCAATTCGATTTAAAATTTACGGAATTTACAGTTATTCTGAAAACTGGAAAAAGGCCATGCGGTTTTTTTAGGCCAACACAACACTGTAGAATGAATGAGATAGACCGAAACTGACTTCCAGGTATTGCCGTCGTGAAATACGAGACAGTCGGCAACTGGACCCAGATCCTCATGATTCTTCTCGAAACTCTTCAACACCTCAACCTCCGATTGCAAATCATCCCGCTGCCACTTTCTTTCCTAAACTCGGGCTCTTCAACAGTTACAAAGACTAGAGAAAACTTTACGAGCAAGAGAGAGAGCTAAACTAACCAACGTATCCAAGCTAGAACACTGCTCCTCGTGTTTTTCCAGCTTTCTGTGCGCCTCGGCCAAAAGCAACCGATGGGCAGGATCCCAACTTCTTTCCTTCCGCTCTTTCTAAATTAGCCCCGTCCTTTAACAGGATCGTGCGGATTTTGCATAGCAAAAATACCCTGACCTTTTCCCAGACCAAAGTCAAAATTCCCTGACCAGTCGGGGAGAATAATCTCCAAACAGAAGGAGAAAATTTTAAAAATTGGCTTTGAAAAACGCATTTAAACCGTATGCTGAGGTTAAATTTCCAGTTAAAGTAGTAGTAGAAAGTCAGAAGACTGACTTTCAGAAGGACGGCATGTAAAGCTCTGACAGGACCATTTGGAGGCAACATGTATCTACTACCGCTATCAAATTCACCAAATTCCATGACTGTTCATGATTCCCTGACTTTCCAGGTCCTGAATCCTATTCAAGAATAGCCGATTGAGCCATCAAAACGACACCTTAATCCGCTGTTGGAGGGATCCGCTGTACAATTCAAAGACAGGCTTGAGGCCTATATGGAACTTGTTGGAGGGGTTTGACCAACCCTCCGGTATCCTGAGGGTGCGACCAGACAGACCCACGATCGCGCCATTGACCGCCTCTCGTACTGTCGACGTGTCCACGTCACCGGCGCCCGAACAGTCCATCATCTCAACGATCTTTGGCTTACCATCGCTGGTGGTCTGTCAAGCAGAGCTACGTAATATCAAGAATGCATAAAGGAGTAGCAAGAATGTGCCGCTCAGCGGCCGGCCGAGTGTCGATGCGCTGTACCAAAATTACTGGAGGGGTCGCGAAATTCGCGACCCCTCCAGTAATTGGGCATGCGCTTTATTGCAGCGAACCTGACAACCTGAGCAAGAATGACGTCAACAAAATGTTTAGCGATTTGCTACAACGGCAATTCATTGCATACTTGGTCTAAGATCTTCAATCATCACAATAACTAAGCACACGAGCTCGGCCATGTACACATACATGGGCCGGGGGTAAGGGGGTATACCCCCCTCGGCCGGCCATAGCCCCCTCGTCCACCCAACCCCCCCCCCCCCCTCCCGGAGGGAGGAAATTTTCGCTTATTTAAGGCAAAATAGGCGTTTTTTGGCCTTTTTTCGGCCCCCCCCCCCGAGGTCTCCAACCCCCACACATGTAACAGGGGGGTCTGGGGGGTCTGCCCCCCACCCGACTTAGGCCAGCCCCCCCGGATGCCCCCCCCCGAGACGATTTCACCGACCCCCCCCTCCGATTTTTCTGGCAAGTAAATTTTCGAGCAAATTTTTGCAATTTTTTACAATTTCACACACAAAAATTGCCAAAATCGCCTGCAAAACAGCACTTTTTAGCTGTATTTCAGCCCAAATTAGCGATTTCTGGCAATTTTTAGCCCAAAAATTGCGATTTTTTCAATTTTTGAGCGTTTTTTAGTTCCCACCCCCTCCCCCAAAATTTTGGCTCAAAACCCCCCGGCCGGCGCCAGACCCCCCCAACCCCCCATCGGCGGATGACCTGTTACATGTATACCAACCCCCTACCCCACTCCGGATTTTTCCGGCCCATGTATGCATGTACACATGCCACATGCTTGCATACTCTAGATTTTTTACCTTTCTTTCTCTTTATCATGTTGCCGTATACTTAAGAAATTAACGGCGGCAGCTATATTCCCAAAGACAGATTGAATATCCCATCTCAGAAATCAGGTTGCGCTACAATAAAGTGCATGTGCAATTACTGGAGGGGTCGCGAATTTCGCCACCGCTCCAGTAATTTTGGTACAGCGCATCGACACTCGGACGGCCGCTGAGCGGCACATTCTTGCCACTCTTTTATACATTCTTGGTAATATTACAGTCAATCTACATAAGTACAGGTACCGACCGGCACCGCAATTTTTTTAAATACAAATACAGATAATAACGTAGAGATACCTGGAGACCAGGGGAGGCGGGGTCTACGCCGGTGTCTAGAATGGCCACCAAAACGCCTCTGCCATCACAATCGGGTCTTTTGTTGAGGAACTGACTGACTTGGGTCTCTCTCTTGGGTAGCAGGTGACACAGCGGGTACACCTCGTCGCTCGTGCCCGCCACTTCCATTCTAAATCAGTTTCTCTTGTCGTTCCTATATTTTTCTGGACCTTCCTTCTAGAAACTCATTTCAGGTTCAAGTCCTACGCCATAACAGATTTCCGACCGCCGGGTAACGCTCACTACACTCACGATAATGGATTTAGGTGTAATGGCAGTGGTGGTAGTAGTAGTAAGATTTAATAAAATAGCAACTACTATGGCATGATTGCAAATTTGCAACAAGCACGATCAAATATGGTATCGAATGACTGCCGATGATCTCTTGATTATTATTTTACACATCAACATCTAATTACTGCATGCTAGGGATACGTGTTTTTCGTCTGTGGGCAGGGTTGCCAGGTTTCAAAGGCAGTTCACTCCTAGAAATACCCTAAAAAACCTCCTAGAAACTCCTAAAAATTTAAAAAATCCTCGAAAAAGCTCCTAAATTTTAAAGCACTTAAAATTTGGCAGACGAATTTTTTTCAGTAGAATTTCGTGAGCCAGACAGTTTACCAGTGATGTATCCAGCATTTTTCAGAGGATGAAAATTTTGAAGTCGCCAGTCTGAGAAATTTTTGAAAATTAGCCTTCAAAAACGCATTTAAACGGCCGTCTGAGCATAAATAAACTCCACAGTGGTAAATGTATAGTTTCCGGGCGTAAAATCAGGAACCGACCCTAGATTGAAATAAATACTTTTAATGATCATAACTAATAATAAATTAACAAGTTTCATCAAAAAATATCGATCATTTTTTTGGCAAAATTCCAAAATTTCAAAATCGTCCAAAATGGTCATGTTATATATCATTTGAAAGCCCTTCATCTGACGAGTCTAATGATCACTACATCAGCATAGGGCACGCCACCAGGGGCCTGTTTTACCAAATATAAAAGTACCCCTAGAGATGCATCAGTATAGGCACGCTCCGGAGGCATACATGGGCCGGAACAATCCGGCGGGCGGCCGGGGGGTTGCACACCTCGGCGGGGGGGGGGCCCCCCGAAAAAAGGCCAAACACGTTCCGCCCCCCGGGAGGGGGGTGGGTGGGCGCGGGGGGTATGGCCGACCGAGGGGGAGGGGTATACCCCCCTTACCCCCCCGGCCCATGTATGCCGGAGGGCCTGTTTTCCAAATACAAAAGTACCCCTACGGGACGCATCAGTATAGGCACGCTCTGGAGGGCCTGTTTTCCAAATATAAAATACGCCTAGGGGTACGCATCACTATACTGATGCGTCCCCTAGGTAGGGGTACTTACCACTATACAGATGCGTCCTCTAGGGGTACTTTTATGTTTTTAAAACAGGCCCTCTGGAGCATGCCTCATACTGATGCGTCCCCTAGGGGTACTTTTATGTTTTTAAAACAGGCCGCCTGGAGCGTGCCCTATACTGATGCGTCCCCTAGGGGTACTTTTATGTTTTTAAACCAGGCCCTTCGGAGCGTGCCTATACTGATGCGTCTCTAGGGGTACTTTTATATTTGGCAAAACAGGCCCCCCGGGGCGTGCCCTATGCTGATTTAGTGATCATTAGACTCGTCAGGCGAAGGGCTTTCAAATGATATATAACAAGACCATTTTGGACGATTTTGCCAAAAAATAATCGAAATTTATCGATAAAACTTGTTAAATTATAATAAGTTATGATCATCAAAAGTATTAATTTAATCTGGGGCCAGTTCCTGATTTTACACCCGGAAACTATACATTTACCTATTGTAAACAGTTTTAGTGCGTAATTCATTCGTTTCTCGTTTCTATTTTTGACAAATTTTTCCTTCCTACCTCCTTCAAAAACGGGGTGTACCCACCAGAACCCTCCTGAATACGCCACTGCAGTTTACTACCAAAGTAAAGTGTAACAAGTTTGAAAATACTTTGAAATCATTCGATATCAATCAATCTGGATCAATGCTACAATAGAAATAAAGAAAACACATGCAAGTTTTACTGTGTTAGCCAAGTCAATCATTCATCTATCGCGAAATTTGTCAACAAAGACAACAACAAAGAAGACTGCAATGCGAACATGGCATAAATAGTGAAAGGAAAGTGAAGTCTTTTACTAGTAAAGTCGTACACAACAAAACACAAAAACACTCCCAAGCGCATGCACACACACAACTGCTCGATAACTCGATACTACAAACACTCACAGAATCACGCATTCCTTCATCACTCCCCTTTACGAGCGTCAACAGCGCCGCTGCTGTGCCTGACAATCGGGGAATGAACGAACTGTGAGAACTGTTTTGCCTCTGTTGACTCTGCGTCTCCGATAAGCTGCTCTGCACTGACAGCGTGCTGGTTCGATCAGTTGCGCGCGAAGTTGCGGCCTTTCTGTGCCTTCGCTTGCATCTGTTGACTGGTCATCGGTGAAACAGACTGCCATCTCTTGTTCAACGAACTAGAACGATTTACCATACTCCTTCTCCATCTTATTCTTCTTCTCACTCCCTTTCTTCTTCTCCTCTCAACTCATCTTCTCTTCATTCTCAACTTCTTCCTCACCATCCTTATTCTCTTTAACATCCTTTTACTGCTCAAAATCTTGCTTGACATAACTTTCTTCCTCATCACTCTCTCTCCTCTCAGCACTCTTCTCCACATCTTCTTCACTTTCTTCTTCCTTCTTCCTCTAGACATCCTTTCTCTTCCTTCTCTTTCTCCCCATCTTCCTTCCTTCTTACTCTCTTCCTCTTCATCCACATAACTTTTTTTCTCTTCCTATTCTTCTTTCTTTTTCTTCTTCTTCCTTACTCACACTCCTGCTCCCTACTTCCATCTTCTCTTCAAATTTCTTCTCTTCTTTCCCTTTCTTCCTTCGCCTCTTTGTCTTTATCTCTCTCTTCTTTCCACATCTAAGAGAACAGGACCGTCCTTCACTGAGCAAACTTCTAATCAAGCAATCAATTGAACCCACCTTGGATGTCCTGAAGAAAAAGCCGAATCCTTAGTGTCGGCAGAGGTCACATCGTCGGGTTCATCTGTGTGTGCCCCAGAAAGCGCGCGTTGAAAAGGTGCATTGTGCACAATACCAACATAGAACGGAATGACACGGCCGCCTCTCGCCAAACAAAGAACATCTGGAGCTCCACTCATCTAACATCACCTCTCCATCTTCTTCCCCTCTTTCTTCTCCTGGACTTTCTCCACTACCATTTGAGTTTGACCATCCTTGGGAGCCTCTCTACATGAAAAAACCGCTTTAGTTGACCAGGAATGCCCAATGATAGGAGGATCGACCATTAACTATTAAAGGGAGTGTTTAATGAGCCGACTCGGACACCTGAAATGCCAGAACACACAGCTTCTTCCTCTTTCACAGGAGCCAGCGGGACTGAGACAGGTACTCGGTGAGCAGATGATCAATGCGCTGACGTTCGATTCTGCCACTCTCTGAGGGATCGCCGGCGTAAAAATTTTGTGGGCGCCGATTTCGCGACAAAAGTCGAAATTGCCGAAAAGACGTCCCCTGGCGAGACACGGATTTCGGGAAAAAGAGTTTGCCGCCCTTCTGGTTTCTCAACCGATTGACAATCGGTCTTTTTTAGAAAAAAGTTCAGGGATTTGTGCAGATTTACCGCTTTCACTTTTACTCAAACTTGTGCTCACTTTGATGATTTTTAGAAATGAGGAACTTTAGAAAAATTCTCTTGCGCAAAACTGGAATTTGCCAAAATTCGGCCATCAGGTTGAACGCGAAAAAACTAGAAATTCGGGTTCAGTTTGACTATAGAGCAGCACTAAAAATCAACTGTAAACACTAAACCGACGCTTCGCTCGCGTTTCCGGATTTTAAACTTTCAGTTTCACTATGGAAAAGTGAATTTTTTTCACTGTTTTCGCATTTGCGCAAGAACTACAACATTTCGAATCGCAGGTGAAATCCTCACAGTAGCGGCCCAGTTTTAAGCGCTTTTTTTCAGATGACATCGGTGCTGTTTCATAACAAGTTGAAACCGTTTATCGCTTTAACAAAATGTTAATCCTGGAGCCAGTTCCTGCTACTTTTCGATAATTTTTACAACACTTCTTCATCATAGCATTTCAGAAAGTCCAATACACTCTCTTTCGTTTTCAAAAGTATATCGTTCTTGCGTTTTTTAACATAAAAATAGGCGGCGGATGCGGATGCGCACTTATCGCCGGTTAGTGGCTACAAAACGTAAAGTAGCACTTATCGCCGGTGTCACTTTTTCGTTTGATTTTGCAAAAAATAAATAAAGTTTTCAAATCGCAAGAAAATCGAATTTACTGGTTTTAAGTTAATTTTTTTTGCATATTCATCCATCTCTAACTTTTCTCTATCGAATAAAGCGCAATGTCAGCGGTTTTCTGCAATTTCAATTTTTTATACCGGACCCTACTCTCTCTCTGTGACGACGCGATTTCGATCGCCATTGCGTTGCGTTCGCGATCACGCGATTGCCGAGAGCGAAGGTGATCATGAACGGAGGGGACGACCAGGAGCATCGGAGGGGCACGGCGCGCCGAGACACGGAACCGAAGAACGCTAAACCGAGAAGGAAAAACGGAGAGAACGAACGGAGAGAACGGAAGAAGGTGGTCTCCCGGGTCTCTCGGCACCAAGAAACGAGAGAGAGAGAGCTACCACAGCAACACACCACAAACACAAACACCCAAGCGCACGCACACACACACAGGGGCCAGGAGCACACAGGGTTGCCAGGTTAGGAGTTTTCCTCCTAGATCGAGGAGTTTTTGATTTGGGATTGGAGGTAAATTTTGAGATTGGAGTTAGGAGGTTTTTTCTGGGACTTTTTAAATTCTGGGTCGGAGTTTTTTGATTTTTAGGTCTTTCTGGTAATATGGATTCGGATCCCCGGACCCCCAGCCTGGTACGGAAACAACGGTTTGTGGATTCGGAACCCCACATCGGGACCGTAGTTTAAATTTTCCCGAAATTTTGTTTGCAAATTTCGGGGCACATTTCGACACCTCGGTTTCGTACGCGGACCATTCCCCCTATCCGCCGACCACCCTAAGTTTAGGCCTCAGTTTCAAGCTGATGCTTAGGTTCAGGCTTAGCTGGGTGCAGGTTCAGAGTTAGGATCACCCTTTAGGGTAAAATTTAATAAGGCAGTTTGCCTTGCCAGGAAGGATTGAGCCGGAAATCGGTTTCTTTAAGCTCTGATTTTCTACTTACGTTTATTCAAAGAAGAATTAAAAATATACAGGATTGCACTTTTCTCGCCAACTATCTGCACAGCACAGCAGTACATAAGATAGTAATCACGTTTTGACAAGATTAGCATTTGAATAAAGGACACGATAAAGCTCGAAAATAGATCTCTAGAAATAAAAGAACGAAAGTTAAATACTATATATATAGATAGCACTAGATAAAAGCAAAAATATAATTTTTGATATACACGTGATCATTTTTACACAGGTGAGGTTAAACAAATTAGTGTAATAAATGAATAAATGGACACAGCGGCGAGGAGGAGGGGTGGGTCAATTATACTATTAAACCCAACCTAAACGTTGGTTGGTCATTTGAAAAATGCTCTGTCAGCAACCGTTTGAAAATTTCTGCACTCGTCTGATTAACTATGATCTGGGGAAGCTTATTCCAGTGTTCGTAGATTCTGTTCGTAAAGAAGTGTTCTCTGAAAGCCAGAAAGTGGTATTCTACGCCTGTGGGATTGACAGGATACAACTTTAGGGGGCGTGCAAAAATTACGTAATGGTGTTTTTGCTCATTTTCGGACCCCCCCTCCCCCCTGATAATCGCCCGTAATAATTTCCTGACCCCCCTCCCCTAAATTACGTAATAATTTGGCTACCCCCCCCCCGAAATTTCATTTTTTTGAAGAGTTAAAGCCGAAATTCTTGCGTTCAATTATTCTATGTAAAATGACGTTTTTATTAAAATAACATCTGTTTGCAGTAACAATTGATAATACGTACAAGTACAGTACGTATAGTCTTAGTTTTACATAGAAGCCATCATTAGGTGGCTTTTTATTAAAGATGAAACCAAAGTGTTTTATCATGGATTTTAGGGCTGCTGCCATATCAGTTGATTGATAATCGATAGTCATAAACCAGAGTTCGTGCGGGACCTGAAAAGTCAGAGTCATAACGGGACCTGAAAAGTCAGAGAGTCATAGAAAAGTCAGGATATTTGGTGTCCGGTCAGGGAAAAATTTGATAGCAGTAGAATCATCTCTCGCCCAAAGGGTCATCATCAAAGCTTTACACACCACCCTTTTGAAAATGGGACTTCTGACCTTCCACAACTACTACAACTTGAAGTTTTACCCTCAGAATACCGTTTAAATGCGTTTTTCAATGTCAATTTTTAAAAACTTCTCACCCTTGTTAACATGTTCTCACTCTGATTGTTCAGGGAAATTTGACTTTGGTCAGGGAATTTTGCTCTGAAAAAGCCGCACAGACCCTGTATTAACGATCGAATTGATAACTGCTATACCATTATAAACTCTTAAAAATATGTCAAAGGTCACTGTTGCCATTTAGCATCTGAAAAATTGGAAAACCGTGCCTCAAACGACAGCTACCTTCTCTAATCTAAACGATCATCTAAGTGAAATTGAGAAAAAGCAAGCCCAATACTTCAAATCGAGGAGACTATATGTACATGTACTGGACGTCAAAACAATTAAAATCATGGCCACTTTAGTGATTTCTGCACGTTAAAAAATTACGTAATGAAGTCGCCAACCCCCCCTCCCCCCACCGTAATGAATAGTAATCTTTTGGCGAACCCCCCCTCCCCCCCTCATGCCATTACGTAATTTTTGCACGCCCCCTTAGATCGTGCCCCCTTGTCACTGCTCTCTTCGTTTCCCTCTACAATTCGAGGCTTACCGCGCGCACGTTTCTGAACGATCTTGCCATCCCTGATCACGTAGGCGCTGTATTCTTCTTCTGTCTGCAGTTTACTCCTGATGCTCTTGATCTTCTCTTTGCGCTGTTTGTCGGCCGCTCGCTGCTGCTCGGTTTGGTCGTCTCGGAAGTAGACAGTATAAATTACTGTAGTGCGGTAAATTCGTTCGTATAATCATTATGTAATGACTGTGCGTAACGTATTTCCCAGCAAGCAGCACGTCATAGAAATAGATTAAGCATCAGGTAAACGATTGTCAAGAATGCTTGACTTGGTGGTGAGCAAAAAAGCTGCGTAACAGTTAAAGCGGAAGGTCAACATTGAGCATTGACAGTGAACAGAGAAACTTGCACAAAAACAGAGTCCAACAAAGTATTTCTCAGACAAAAATAATTAAAATATAATGAAAAATGCCATACGGCAGGTAGGAGAGCAAAAAACTGACTTCTTCACACTGTCGCTGAGCTTCGAAAGTACATCAAATCTGAATAAGAATTGTGTTAGAAATCTTTGCTAGCGAGGGAGCTAATACTGTGTAAAGCCCATGTGCGCAAAGCTTGTAATCTCTGAACGCCACTCTGTCTTTGATCATTTGGTGGGCCATCATGGTTTATTATCTCAACGCGAAAGATAAGGCCACGTAAACTACGGTAAGCTACGTAAACTACGCCGGCGATCTTACGCAGCGCTCAATGCTGGAGAGAAAAATAAAGACAAAAAGAAAAATCTTTTTTATCGGATTCAATCAGAGGAATCGAGCCGGTTGAGGAAGGAATTATTGCATTCGCATAATACACACAGTCAAAAAGTCATTTTGTGCGTGGAAGGTGCTAAGCTGGCTAACAACTCTTCTTTTTATTATTTTTATTCGTTTCTTCACTTCGGTCGGCGCCAGCACTGCAGAGTGGGAGAGAGAGAAAGGAGTGGTTGGGGTAATAAGAGCAGCTAAAGCTTCAATGGATTCCTAAGGTAATACGTCGCCTTCCTAAAATACCTATTCTGCTTGTTCTTTTGCATTTTTTTATGTTCGCTATCTTCGTCGTTTATTTTTTTCCTCCGAAAAAACAATGGCGGAAAATAGGGCGGCTGTTCTTAATTTCACGAAGACCGGCCCCCAGCGTGTTTGATACTGTAGCTCATGTTTTGTCAATTTGAAATGGATTTGGATTCAAACGGAGCTGTTTTCAGAGATTACAAGCTTAAGTAGAATACGCTTTATATGAATCTAAAACTAATCATAGTCAGGGTCGTGCAAATCTGGTGATCCAAAATTCCCTGACATTCCCCTGATTTTGCCTGCTCAACCAGATGCGAGGAAATTTTGAAAATTGCGTTTGAAAGGCACTCTGAGCACACAACTAACAGTTTTAGTAGTTTGAAGAGGTTTGGTTGAGCCGCTTTACCAGGGGAAAAATTTTCTAAAAAATCAACCTTCAAAAACGCGTTTGAAAGGCATTCTGACCACAGAACTAACAGGTTTAGTAGTTTGAAGAGGTTGGTTGGGCCGTCCAACCAGGGCGAGCAAATTTTTGAAAAATTACCCTTCTAAAACGCATTGATATCGACTGAATTACATGCACTTTCATTGCTGCTTCTACAATCTACTAAATGCATGTTTTTATGTCGTGACGCCCGCAATTTCCGCTGATAAGTCCCAAAATCCAAAAAGAAACTTGAATGGCAGCTTGAAACTGAGGCCTAAAGTTAGGCTGGTCGGCGGATGGGGGGAATGGTCCGCGTGCCGAAACCGAGGGGTCCAAATGTGCACCTAAATTTCGCAAGTAAAATTTTGTGAATTTTTAAACTACGGCCCTAGGTGGGGTTCCGAATCTTAGAACCATTTTCCCTACCAGGCTGGGGGTCCGAATTCGGGCCCGGGGTCCAAATCCATATTACCGTTTTTCTAGCTAGGAGTTTTCTGGTTTTTTTTAGGATTTTCAGCTTCGTCTCTTCATATTGCTGGTTTTCTCTAAAAAAATCACCTGTTCCTAGCTAGAAGCTGATTTTTTGGCAATCTTATGTTATGTCAACTGATGAGATGAGCACTTTTGTCTTGCCCTTATCTATTGAGAAGGAATGCGTGATTGAGCGGTTGTGTGTGTGTGCGTGCGCTTGAGAGTGTTTGTGTATTGTGGTGTGTTGCTAGTGGTAAAGCTCTCTCACTTCTCGTTTCATTGGTGCCGAAGAGACCCGGGAGACCACCTTCATTCCGTTCTACTACCAGTTCAAGTTCTACTACCAAGCTTCTCTTTTTCCAATTCTCGGTTTAAGCGTTCCTCGGTTCCGTGATCATCAGGCGCAGCCGTGCCCCATCCGATGCTCACATGACGTCCCCTACCGTTCATGATCACCTTCGACTACTACAAGAGCAAATACAGCGTGATCGCGAACAGCAACAGCAATGGCGATCGAACATCAGCGTCGTCACAGAGAGTAGGGTCCGGTATAAAAAATTGAAATTGCAGAAAACCGCTGACATTGCGCTTTATTCGATAGAGAAAAGTTAGAGATGGATGAATATGCAAAAAAAATTAACTTAAAACCAGTAGAATTCAATTTTCTTGCGATTTGAAAACTTTATTTATTTTTTGCAAAAAAAACGAAAAAGTGACACCGGCGATAAGTGCGCATACTTTACGTTTTGTAGCCACTAACCGGCGATAAGTGCGCATAAGCATCCGGTTGCCACATTTTTATGTTAAAAAACGCAAGAACGATATAATTTTGAAAGCAGAAAGAAAGTGTATCGGTTCTCTGAAATGCCGATGAAGAAGTGTTGTAAAAATTATCGAGAAAAGTAAGGAACTGGCTCCAGGATTAACATTTTGTTAAAGCGATAAACGGTTTCAACTTGTTATGAAACAGCACCGATGTCATCTGAAAGCGCTTAAAACGGGCCATATTGTGAGGTATTTCACCTGCGATTCCATTTAGTCGTTCTTGCGCAAATGCGAAAACAGTGAAAAAAATTCAATTTTCCATAGTGAAACAACGTTAAATCCGAAGCGCGAGCGAAGCGTCAATTTAGTGTTTACAGTTGATTTTTAGTGCTGCCTATAGTAAACTGAACCCGAATTTTCGTTTTTTCGCGTTCACCTGATGGCCAGACAACTAGAAATACTAGTTTTGCGCAAAAGAATTTTTTTCTAAAGTTCCTCCTTCTAAAAATCATCAAAGTAAACAAGTTTGAGTAAAAGTGAAAGCGGCAACATCTGCATAAATCCCTGAACTTTTTTTCTAAAAAAGACCGATTGCAAATCGGTTAACCAGAAGGGCGGCAAACTCTTTTTCCCGAAATCCGTGCGCCAGGGGACGTCTTTTCGGCAATTTCGACTGTCGCAATTCGGCGCCCACAAAATTTTTATGCCGGATCCTACAGAGAGTGGCAGATCGAACATCAGCGCATTGATCATCTGCTCACCGAGTACCTGTCTCAGTCCCGCAAGGCTCCTGTGAAAGAGGAAGAAGCTGTGTGTTCTGGCATTTCAGGTGTCCGAGTCGGCTCATTAAACACTCCCTTTAATGGTTAATGGTCGATCCTCCTATCATTGGGCATTCCTGTTCAACTAAAGCGGTTTTTTCATGTAGAGAGGCTCCCAAGGATGGTCAAACTCAAATGGTAGTGGAGAAAGTCCAGGAGAAGAAAGAGGGGAAGAAAGATGGAGAGGTGATGTTAGATGGTGGAGCTCCAGATGTTCTTTGTTTGGCGAGAGGCGGCCGTTTTCATTCCGTTCATGTTGGTATTGTGCACAAAGCACCTTTTCAACGCGCGCTTTCTGGGGCACACACAGATGAACCCGACGATGTGACCTCTGCCGACACTAAGGATTCGGCTTTTCTTCAGGACATCCAAGGTGGTTCAATTGTTGCTTGATTAGAAGTTTGCTCAGTGAAGGACGGTCCTGTTCTCTTAGATGTGGAAAGAAGGAAGATAAAGACAAAGAGGCGAAGGAAGAAAGGGAAAGAAGAGAAGAAATTTGAAGAGAAGATGGAAGTAGGGAGCAGGAGTGTGAGTAAGGAAGAAGAAGAAAAGAAAGAAGAATAGGAAGAGAAAAAAGTTATGTGGATGAAGAGGAAGAGAGTAAGAAGGAAGGAAGATGGGGGAGAAAGAGAAGGAAGAGAAAGGATGTCTAGAGGAAGAAGGAAGAAGAAAGTGAAGAAGATGTGGAGAAGAGTGCTGAGAGGAGAGAGAGTGATGAGGAAGAAAGTTATGTCAAGCAAGATTTTGAGCAGTAAAAGGATGTTAAAGAGAATAAGGATGGTGAGGAAGAAGTTGAGAATGAAGAGAAGATGAGTTGAGAGGAGAAGAAGAAAGGGAGTGAGAAGAAGAATAAGATGGAGAAGGAGTATGGTAAATCGTTCTAGTTCGTTGAACAAGAGATGGCAGTCTGTTTCACCGATGACCAGTCAACAGATGCAAGCGAAGGCACAGAAAGGCCGCAACTTCGCGCGCAACTGATCGAACCAGCACGCTGTCAGTGCAGAGCAGCTTATCGGAGACGCAGAGTCAACAGAGGCAAAACAGTTCTCACAGTTCGTTCATTCCCCGATTGTCAGGCACAGCAGCGGCGCTGTTGACGCTCGTAAAGGGGAGTGATGAAGGAATGCGTGATTCTGTGAGTGTTTGTAGTATCGAGTTATCGAGCAGTTGTGTGTGTGCATGCGCTTGGGAGTGTTTTTGTGTTTTGTTGTGTACGACTTTACTAGTAAAAGACTTCACTTTCCTTTCACTATTTATGCCATGTTCGCATTGCAGTCTTCTTTGTTGTTGTCTTTGTTGACAAATTTCGCGATAGATGAATGATTGACTTGGCTAACACAGTAAAACTTGCATGTGTTTTCTTTATTTCTATTGTAGCATTGATCCAGATTGATTGATATCGAATGATTTCAAAGTATTTTCAAACTTGTTACACTTTACTTTGGTAGTAAACTGCAGTGGCGTATTCAGGAGGGTTCTGGTGGGTACACCCCGTTTTTGAAGGAGGTAGGAAGGAAAAATTTGTCAAAAATAGAAACGAGAAACGAATGAATTACGCACTAAAACTGTTTACAATAGGTAAATGTATAGTTTCCGGGTGTAAAATCAGGAACTGGCCCCAGATTAAATTAATACTTTTGATGATCATAACTTATTATAATTTAACAAGTTTTATCGATAAATTTCGATTATTTTTTGGCAAAATCGTCCAAAATGGTCTTGTTATATATCATTTGAAAGCCCTTCGCCTGACGAGTCTAATGATCACTAAATCAGCATAGGGCACGCCCCGGGGGGCCTGTTTTGCCAAATATAAAAGTACCCCTAGAGACGCATCAGTATAGGCACGCTCCGAAGGGCCTGGTTTAAAAACATAAAAGTACCCCTAGGGGACGCATCAGTATAGGGCACGCTCCAGGCGGCCTGTTTTAAAAACATAAAAGTACCCCTAGGGGACGCATCAGTATGAGGCATGCTCCAGAGGGCCTGTTTTAAAAACATAAAAGTACCCCTAGAGGACGCATCTGTATAGTGGTAAGTACCCCTACCTAGGGGACGCATCAGTATAGTGATGCGTACCCCTAGGCGTATTTTATATTTGGAAAACAGGCCCTCCAGAGCGTGCCTATACTGATGCGTCCCGTAGGGGTACTTTTGTATTTGGAAAACAGGCCCTCCGGCATACATGGGCCGGGGGGGTAAGGGGGGTATACCCCTCCCCCTCGGTCGGCCATACCCCCCTCGCCCACCCACACCCCTCCCGGAGGGAGGAAATTTTTTGGCCTTTTTTCGGGGGGACCCCCCCCTCCGAGGTCTCCAACCCCCCTACCTCCCTCCGGATTTTTCCGGCCCATGTATGCCTCCGGAGCGTGCCTATACTGATGCATCTCTAGGGGTACTTTTATATTTGGTAAAACAGGCCCCTGGTGGCGTGCCCTATGCTGATGTAGTGATCATTAGACTCGTCAGATGAAGGGCTTTCAAATGATATATAACATGACCATTTTGGACGATTTTGAAATTTTGGAATTTTGCCAAAAAAATGATCGATATTTTTTGATGAAACTTGTTAATTTATTATTAGTTATGATCATTAAAAGTATTTATTTCAATCTAGGGTCGGTTCCTGATTTTACGCCCGGAAACTATACATTTACCACTGTGGAGTTTATTTATGCTCAGACGGCCGTTTAAATGCGTTTTTGAAGGCTAATTTTCAAAAATTTCTCAGACTGGCGACTTCAAAATTTTCATCCTCTGAAAAATGCTGGATACATCACTGGTAAACTGTCTGGCTCACGAAATTCTACTGAAAAAAATTCGTCTGCCAAATTTTAAGTGCTTTAAAATTTAGGAGCTTTTTCGAGGATTTTTTAAATTTTTAGGAGTTTCTAGGAGGTTTTTTAGGGTATTTCTAGGAGTGAACTGCCTTTGAAACCTGGCAACCCTGCCCACAGACGAAAAACACGTATCCCTAGCATGCAGTAATTAGATGTTGATGTGTAAAATAATAATCAAGAGATCATCGGCAGTCATTCGATACCATATTTGATCGTGCTTGTTGCAAATTTGCAATCATGCCATAGTAGTTGCTATTTTATTAAATCTTACTACTACTACCACCACTGCCATTACACCTAAATCCATTATCGTGAGTGTAGTGAGCGTTACCCGGCGGTCGGAAATCTGTTATGGCGTAGGACTTGAACCTGAAATGAGTTTCTAGAAGGAAGGTCCAGAAAAATATAGGAACGACAAGAGAAACTGATTTAGAATGGAAGTGGCGGGCACGAGCGACGAGGTGTACCCGCTGTGTCACCTGCTACCCAAGAGAGAGACCCAAGTCAGTCAGTTCCTCAACAAAAGACCCGATTGTGATGGCAGAGGCGTTTTGGTGGCCATTCTAGACACCGGCGTAGACCCCGCCTCCCCTGGTCTCCAGGTATCTCTACGTTATTATCTGTATTTGTATTTAAAAAAATTGCGGTGCCGGTCGGTACCTGTACTTATGTAGATTGACTGTAATATTACCAAGAATGTATAAAAGAGTGGCAAGAATGTGCCGCTCAGCGGCCGTCCGAGTGTCGATGCGCTGTACCAAAATTACTGGAGCGGTGGCGAAATTCGCGACCCCTCCAGTAATTGCACATGCACTTTATTGTAGCGCAACCTGATTTCTGAGATGGGATATTCAATCTGTCTTTGGGAATATAGCTGCCGCCGTTAATTTCTTAAGTATACGGCAACATGATAAAGAGAAAGAAAGGTAAAAAATCTAGAGTATGCAAGCATGTGGCATGTGTACATGCATACATGGGCCGGAAAAATCCGGAGTGGGGTAGGGGGTTGGTATACATGTAACAGGTCATCCGCCGATGGGGGGTTGGGGGGGTCTGGCGCCGGCCGGGGGTTTTGAGCCAAAATTTTGGGGGGGGGGTGGGAACTAAAAAACGCTCAAAAATTGAAAAAATCGCAATTTTTGGGCTAAAAATTGCCAGAAATCGCTAATTTGGGCTGAAATACAGCTAAAAAGTGCTGTTTTGCAGGCGATTTTGGCAATTTTTGTGTGTGAAATTGTAAAAAATTGCAAAAATTTGCTCGAAAATTTACTTGCCAGAAAAATCGGAGGGGGGGGTCGGTGAAATCGTCTCGGGGGGGGGGCATCCGGGGGGGCTGGCCTAAGTCGGGTGGGGGGCAGACCCCCCAGACCCCCCGGTTACATGTATGGGGGTTGGAGACCTCGGGGGGGGGGCCGAAAAAAGGCCAAAAAACGCCTATTTTGCCTTAAATAAGCGAAAATTTCCTCCCTCCGGGAGGGGGGGGGTTGGGTGGACGAGGGGGCTATGGCCGGCCGAGGGGGGTATACCCCCTTACCCCCGGCCCATGTATGTGTACATGGCCGAGCTCGTGTGCTTAGTTATTGTGATGATTGAAGATCTTAGACCAAGTATGCAATGAATTGCCGTTGTAGCAAATCGCTAAACATTTTGTTGACGTCATTCTTGCTCAGGTTGTCAGGTTCGCTGCAATAAAGCGCATGCCCAATTACTGGAGGGGTCGCGAATTTCGCGACCCCTCCAGTAATTTTGGTACAGCGCATCGACACTCGGCCGGCCGCTGAGCGGCACATTCTTGCTACTCCTTTATGCATTCTTGATATTACGTAGCTCTGCTTGACAGACCACCAGCGATGGTAAGCCAAAGATCGTTGAGATGATGGACTGTTCGGGCGCCGGTGACGTGGACACGTCGACAGTACGAGAGGCGGTCAATGGCGCGATCGTGGGTCTGTCTGGTCGCACCCTCAGGATACCGGAGGGTTGGTCAAACCCCTCCAACAAGTTCCATATAGGCCTCAAGCCTGTCTTTGAATTGTACAGCGGATCCCTCCAACAGCGGATTAAGGTGTCGTTTTGATGGCTCAATCGGCTATTCTTGAATAGGATTCAGGACCTGGAAAGTCAGGGAATCATGAACAGTCATGGAATTTGGTGAATTTGATAGCGGTAGTAGATACATGTTGCCTCCAAATGGTCCTGTCAGAGCTTTACATGCCGTCCTTCTGAAAGTCAGTCTTCTGACTTTCTACTACTACTTTAACTGGAAATTTAACCTCAGCATACGGTTTAAATGCGTTTTTCAAAGCCAATTTTTAAAATTTTCTCCTTCTGTTTGGAGATTATTCTCCCCGACTGGTCAGGGAATTTTGACTTTGGTCTGGGAAAAGGTCAGGGTATTTTTGCTATGCAAAATCCGCACGATCCTGTTAAAGGACGGGGCTAATTTAGAAAGAGCGGAAGGAAAGAAGTTGGGATCCTGCCCATCGGTTGCTTTTGGCCGAGGCGCACAGAAAGCTGGAAAAACACGAGGAGCAGTGTTCTAGCTTGGATACGTTGGTTAGTTTAGCTCTCTCTCTTGCTCGTAAAGTTTTCTCTAGTCTTTGTAACTGTTGAAGAGCCCGAGTTTAGGAAAGAAAGTGGCAGCGGGATGATTTGCAATCGGAGGTTGAGGTGTTGAAGAGTTTCGAGAAGAATCATGAGGATCTGGGTCCAGTTGCCGACTGTCTCGTATTTCACGACGGCAATACCTGGAAGTCAGTTTCGGTCTATCTCATTCATTCTACAGTGTTGTGTTGGCCTAAAAAAACCGCATGGCCTTTTTCCAGTTTTCAGAATAACTGTAAATTCCGTAAATTTTAAATCGAATTGAAAGATTTTGTGGCACGGCTATTATTATCTCGATCCGATCCGATGTGGCGGGGGCCGTACGATGTACAGCCCTACAGCCCCAGGGGGGACGAAAATAAAAACCTCCTAAACGCTGCTAGAGGCCGCTAGAAAGCCTCCAGATGGGTTTTTAAGCTACAGAAATCAATTTTTGCAACTACGCAACAACGCACCCTTCCTCCAGGCAACTACGCCCCAAACCCGAAATTTTTTCAAATCTTCCAGGAAAATTTCGATTTTTTTACAATTTTTCTGTCAGAAAAGTGGCTTTTTTTGGCAATTTTTTTGTCGAAAATTTTATTTTTCTGCAGATTTTTGAATTTTAACCGAAAATTTCGTGGTTTTAGCCAAACTTTTGGCTGAAATTTAAATTTGCCGCCAAAATTTGAATTTCCCACCGAAAATTTCCACCTATATCCAGGCAACTACGCGCGGAGACCTGGCCGTCCCCCTCCTGAGCCGCCGACCGTGCACATGTATGGAGGGAGTGGTCAGTTTTCAAATCTTGAAGGGGGGATGGAGGGGGCTAGCGGCGGCTGATATGGGTTTGAGGGGGTGGTTAGCCAAAAAGTCCGACTTTTGGCTAAAATCAAGGTTTTTAAACTTATTTTTCACTAAAATAGGTTAAAAAATGCTATTCAAATCTCATTTACACCTAATTTAGACATCTTATTATCATAATTTTGTATAAAACATTCTTCCTAAAACTTCCTGATGGGGGTAGGTCAGAGCCTGAGGGGTCGTCAACCCTCCAGTCCCCCTTTGCCCATGTCTGCTAGAGTTGCTCTGGTTTTGTGTCGGCTTGTGATTTATAGTGTTGCAGAGCCTGTGTGGACACGTCATTCGAGGGAAAGCTGACTGACCTGCCGGTGCTGTCCAGTTTCAGAGAGAGCCGTCAGTACGCCAAACTCACCAATCAAGGTGCGTCTCTTTCGGTCGTAGTTAGGTGTTACATTATTTTCCAGATCTACTCACCTACAGTGTCAACATACACGACGAGGGAAACGTACTGGAAATAGTGGCTACTTCAAGTAGGTCAATTGCCTCTGTTTGTTAGATAGCTGTCGAGTTAACAAATCAGAGAATTTTCTTGTCTGCTCGGTCGGCGAAACATTGCGCCGAAACAAAAGAAACCAAAACAGCCCTCTCAAAGCGCAACGAAAATCGGACGTCAGCGTTTTAAGAACAATTGTGCTGCCGAAAACGCGGTTTTTGGTGATTTTCAGTAGTTTTATCCTTTTGACTCTTGTAATGTAATTTTGCTGGTTTTCTTCCGACAATCAAAACGTGCCGCGGTCAGCAGACCGGACCATACATGTAAGAGCTCCGGGCCGACCTTGCGGAGAGAGCGGGGTACTTAGGGTTTTCCTCAGATGGGGGTCGAGGGTCGGGGCGGAAATTAAAAACAGCTCCAAAACGCCTGGAAATGCGTTTTTAGCACTTTTTTTCGGTAAGGACGCTAAAAATCGATATTTTAAGTTGCCAAATAGCGTTTTAGAGCTAAAAGCAAGCGAAAAATGACAAAAAGAGGGCTTCCAAAAACACCGATTACTCAGGCTGAAAATTAGTGATTTCTGAGCCAGTTTGTTAGTACTGGGAGCCACTACTAGTACTTGTATTTTTGGGTCTGGGGCGGGGGGTCCCTTAACCTGTCTCGGGGGGTGAGGGTGTTTGGCTTTGCAGCAGGGGGTAACCTCCCAAACCCCAGAACGTGTATGGACCGGACCGACCTTTCTTGCCCTGTAATACAAGAAAACTACAGACGCTCACGGCACGCACGTAGCGGCCATCAGCTGTGCGCACGTAGTGGACAGCACCGAGCAGAACGGCTGTGCGCCGGGCGCGCAACTTGTGTCGCTCGGCGTCAACGACGTTCGTCTGGGCTCGATGGAAACCGGCACTTCGCTAATTAGAGCAGTCAGTCTGTCTGTTAGTCACCCGGCCGACCGGTAGAGTAGTGTGGCTTTTTGTTTGCAGCTAAATCGCTGTGTCCAGTTGGGGGTGGACCTGATAAACTACAGTTACGGAGAGCAGTGTCACTGGCAAAACCAAGGGTCGGTTTGTTTGCGGCTCCCGGCAACGCGGCAGCATGTCGGCAGACGCGCATTATGTTTAAGCTGAATAATGCTTCAGCTCTTTCCTCTCTCTTTCGCAAAGGTTCTGATTTAGGTAGACCTTGACCGGGACAATACTGTTTTATCTTTGATTCGTTAATCCAAACAAAATTGGCCGGTCGGTCCTAACTCGAAACCCGGCATATTTTTACTGTAGTAACCGTAAAACTCAACAGGTTTGAGTGAATTTTTTAAAGAAGAATAGATAATACTCTTGAAGACCGTTGAGATTTTTATTTGCACACTGCTTAGTTCCTGAGATTTGTGCTCAAAGTCAAACTGAGATTTTGACATGGAACAGGAGCGATTTTTCTTTTTCCGTTGCACTTTAATAATTAATGATATTTAATAAAACAGATTGCTACTGCTGAGGGCTGACGAGGCTTTACTGCAGAAGGAACCGTGCGTATCATCAGTAAAATCTCTAGCCCTCAGCAGTGGGAATGTGTTTTATAGTGCAATACAATAATAAAAAATTGCCCTCCCACGAGTTGGGACTTCCCCGTTAGTGGAGGGGGGGGGGGTGCAGGTTTGACTTGCCTTACAAGCAGGCATGGTATGGGCAAAGGGGACTGAGGGGTTTGACCCCCTCAAGCGCTTAGCTACCCCCTCTGGCCGCTGCTAACCCGACTCAGGAATTTTTGATAGAATTTTGTACAGAAAATTGTGATAAAAGTATGCCTAGATTAGGTGTAAATAAGCTGAGAGTAACCTATTTTAACGAAAAACGAGCCAAAATACCTAGATTTTAGCCAAAAGTTTGAGGTAGCCCCTCAATCACCTCAGCCGAAACATGTTTGGAACATCGTATCGTAGGTAACACTCTGCCACTCAAAAAGTTGTTGGCGTGACATCAACAGCTAATCGCTGATGGCCAAAGAAAACAGACAAATAAAAAATTGCTCTTGTTCTTTGCAAACATCGACTTAGAGGACAAATATCTCAGGAACTATAATGTTGATAAATTTCACCAGATTTTCTCAAGTGTTTAACTATCTTTTATTCAAGAACGGTTCTTTCAAATTGGTTGAGATTAGTACGATTGCAGTCTGCTGGGTTGTTTTTTGCTGTGCTTTCGCCTCTAAGAGGTCAAGTTATTTCTTTTTTGATCATCAGATAAATAGGTGGTTCTCTGCTTTGAAGCAGATAGTAAATTTTTTAATAGCAGCTGCTGCGTTGGCGATTCCATTTACACTCTCTCTTTGCATGCCGCTGAGGTGACTAACTCACTGTATTGCTTTGCAGTGCTAGCTAAGTGTTGGTTGGTTGGTTTGATTCTCACCGCTCACCATTAGCAGCAGCCTATTTCAGGCGCGCACGGCACTCACGTAGCTGCCATCACCGGGGCTCACTTCCCCAACGACCCCGACCGTAACGGCTCGGCGCCGGGGGTTCAGCTCATCTCCATTACCATATCGGACAGTCGCCTGGGAGCTCGGTCGGGAATGGAGACCGGCTGCGCCCTCACCCGCGCGGTACAGCTCCGTTTGACCGGTTCTTCGCTTTTTCGGCTACTCCCTTCTCTTCCAGCTCAATCGTTGCATCGACGCCGGGGTCGACCTGATCAACTTCAGCTTCGGAGAGGCCACCTCCGTCCAGAATCAAGGGTGCTTGTCTGCTTTGGATTTGGGTTTTTCTGTTCACTCCCCAGTCAGGCGGTTGTATTCAAACGTTCTTACCAAAACTAAACTCAATGTCTGTCTGCCTGCTGCCTGCCTGCAGTGTGTTATTTGCGCTTAAAAGAGGCTGTTTAACCCTTTCGAAATCATTATTTGTGGGCGGGGGGGTCCCAAAAAAAGGCCAAAAATCGCCTATTTTGCCTTAAATAAGCGAAAATTTTCTCCAACACCGGAGGGGGGTATGGCCGGCCGAGGGGGTGGTATTGGCCGGCGAGGGGGAGGGGTATACCACCCCCATAGCCCCCGCGGCCCATGTATGGTTCCTCCAACTTTCTTGTCATTTGGCGAACATTTGCAGAATGACAGTAAAATGAAAAGTTTTCGTTTCTAACGCCATTTCTATAGTGATTGAAATTAAAAAATACACGTTCTGCAATTTGTCACGATTTTGGTCGAGTCGGATGCAAAAATCTTTAGCACTGAATTTTACCCTAATTTGGCACCTGTATGGGAGGGAGTGCGGCCCATGTATTTGTACGATCTGCGCTTACTCGCCAATTATAATATCTAGTACAGGGTGTCTCAAAAAATGATCACATTTCTTTTTACTGCCATTTCCGTAAATTTTGACCAAATAGGCTGAAATTTGGACCATAGGTGCCAAAGGTCGGGCAATTTTATGTGTTAAAGTTTGGTGCACTAGGCTTGACTCAATCCCGAAAAATTTCAAAAAAAGTGAAATTTGGTAATTTCAATAGTGAAAGGCGGTCACCGAAAAATGGAAACATTTCCTTTTCCTATATCTTTTCTAATTTTTGACGGAATTGGATGAAATTTGGAGTGTAAACGCAGAAGTTCAGGGTAATTCGTGTGTAAAAAGTTAACGCATGAACTCCAACGCTATCGTTAGAGTTTAGGCGATAATGTAATGTAACGTTTTTTCGGTGACCGGCTTTTGGTATTGAAATTACCAAATTTCACTTTTTTTGAAATTTCTCGAGAATTGGTCAAGCCTAGTGCACCAAATTTTAACACATAAAATTGCCCGAGTTTGGGCACCTATGGTCCACATTTCAGCCTATTTGGTCAAAATTTGCGGAAATGGCAGTGAAAAGAAATGTGATCATTTTTTCGGTGACCGGCTTTCACTATTGATTTAACAAATTTCACTTTTTTTGAAATTTCTCGGGAATGAGTCAAGCCTAGTGCACCAAACTTTAACACATAAAATTGCCCGAGTTTTGGCACCTATGGTCCAAATTTCAGCCTATTTGGTCAAAATTTGCGGAAATGGCAGTAAAAAGAGATGTGATCATTTTTTGAGACACCCTGTAGAATAAAGCATAAGAATTACAGACGCATAATCAAAGCGATAGAGGAAGTTGTCTACAAGCATGGCATCATGTTCGTGTCTTCGGCAGGCAACAACGGTCCCGCTCTGTCCACCAACGGCTGTCCTGGCTCTACCTCTACCTGCGCTCTCGGTCGGCTGTTTTGTAGTACTGGTGCCAAACTATGATTGCACCTCCTCCAACCATGATTGGACAAGAGTGAAAGTACCAATAAATAGAACATTTTACTATTACTATGGACTGATACTCACAAGCCCAATATTGAGCGTTCCTCTATTGGCGACACAAACAGCTTGAAGCTGAGCAAAACAGGAAGACAAAGGCGACTTTTCATCTTAAATCTGTCCGTACAGCCTATCAAAGGAAGACTCAGTACAGAGCTTGCGAGTGTAAACCCAAAATAAAATGTCCTACTTGCTGTTACTTCCATTTTTCCGATCAGCACCGGTAGAAACAAACGCTTTTTCCGTTCAGCTCACCTGAACGGAAAATTTCGAACAACCATCGCGAGCCAACAAGCTGACATTTTCTCCTGTAAATTTGTCAGTCACTACAGTTTCTACAAAAGAAATTCTAGACCAATTTACAGTACAAACGGCCAATAATTGAGCTCACAAAAGCGTTTCAAAATTTTCCATTCAGGTGAGCTGAACGGAAAAATCGTTTGTTTCTACCGGGGCAGGCTTCGTTTAGTCTACTCGGAGGACCGGGCATTCATAGCTTGACAGCCTGTAGTTCGTTGTGGGGACCGGTGCTTCAATGCAAATCAGTTGTTTAGGCGTGGGCGCCTACCTATCTCCTCAGATGATGACTGCCTTATACAGCGTTCGCGAGAAACTGCCCGGCACTCTGTATCCCTGGTCGGCTAGGGGACCTGCGTAAGTGCAACTGCCTGCTCGATTCTCTCAACTGCACTAAACTGAAATATCTCTTCTGTACTGGAAAGAACTGAACGTCAATCTACTATTTTTGACTGAATTATATTCTGTTTATCAGCCTGAGTCGGATTTTCGTCAGAGCTTTAGCCATGTAGATAGCAGAGGGTTCTAGACCGGACGGTTCGCTGGGCGTGTGTGTCAGTGCCCCTGGAGGAGCCATAACGTCGATGCCGAAGTGGACTTTAAAAGGCGCCATGCTGATGAACGGAACCTCTATGAGCTCACCCAATGCCACTGGAACCATTGGTCTGTTATTTTTTCAATATCTCTTTTGCTGGTCCTCTCCTAGTATCAAACAAACATGGTGATAGGTTGTCCGTCGATTGGGAGGTTTTGGCGTGTCTAGCCCAAATCTAGATGAGGGGAAGGGACAAAGGTGCTAGAAAACGCTCGAAAATCGACAAAAATCGCTAATTTGGGCTCCAATAGTGCTAAAAAGTGCAGTCGATTTTAGCAATTTTTGGTGGCTGTAAAAATAAATATTTTTTAAATAATTAGGTGCCAGGAAAATCGAAGGGGGTCGGAAAAGTCGTCTCGGGAGGAGTTGGCCTCAGTCGGGGGAGGCAGACCCGTGCTGTCTAGCCATCTTATATTTACAGACGTGCTATGCAAAAACAAAGCTCCGTCAGATTTCAGCGTGCCTTCTGTCTGCGCTCAAAACGCACAACATACCGATTCGCCGGTTCAAAGTGCGCCTAGCGCTTGAGAATACCGCCCTGACACCTCCGGACACGGAGCGTTTGGCGGTGGGACGCGGACTAGTACAGGTCTGTTTCTTCTAACTACAGGGTGCGTCAAAAAAAACAACCCAGCAGATTTTTTGCTGTAGCAACCGCAAATCTCAACCGATTTTAATGAATCCTGCTTTAAATGAAAGATAAATAAATTCTTGAACGATTGGTGCAGCTTTTATTAAGATGCGTTGCTTAGTTCCTGAGATAACTGCTTTAAAAATCAAAACAGAGATTTTGACAGTGAACAACAGAGATTAAAACAACCCAGCAGATTTCTTACTGTAGCAGCCGCAAATCTCAACCGTTTTCAGTGAGTCCTATTTTATATGAAAGATAAGTTAATTCTTGAAAGATTGGTGAAGCTTTTATTAAGATACGATGCTTAGTTCCTGAGATATTTGCACTCAAAGTCAAAACAGATTTTGGCAATGAACAAGAGCGATTTTTATTATTCTGTTGAACTTCATAATAAAACCGATTCCTACTGCTCAGGGCTAACGTAACGAGGTTTTTCTGGTGCCACACATGCTTGGTTACTTCATTTGTAAAAGTCTTGTTGCCCCTCCGCAGTAGGAATCCGTTTTGTTGTGAAGTGCAACGGAATCGCTCTTGTTCACTGCCAAAATCTCTGTTTTGAGTTTGAAGGAAAATATCTCACGAGCTATGCATCGTATCTTAATAGGGTCTTCACCAGTCTTTCAAGAATTTATTCGTCTTTCATTTAAAGCAGGATTCATTCAAATCTGTTGAGATTTGCGGTTGCTACAGCAAAAACTCTGCTGGGTTGTTTTTTTTGACACACCCTGTACTACGATATACAGTCTAATTCTTCCACGCCGGTCGTACGCGCAACTGGGTGATTGGAATTCAGCCAAATTTTACAGAAATATAGCGCCAGCGCTAGCTTCGATCTCTACCGATTTTCAGCTTTGTCCGTTGCTCGAACGGTTACTTTCACCTGGCTGAAGATAGTATTCTGTGCGATTGGCCTGATTTTCAAGCGTTGCTGTGGCTAGACAGCGCCAGATAATCCGATAAAGAAAGAGGGGAGGGAAAATGGAAATGCGTCCTGTTCGTTTGCGTTGGGGAATGGACAGGTTGTTTCAGTTGGACAGTGCGTTCGACTATCTGTGTGAGCACCACACTAAACTGGAGGATTGTTTGGTCGGCTACGATGTGACCGTCTACGAGGATCATCGCGGCATCTACCTGCGCGAGTTGTACCAGCAGACAAGACCCCGAGAAATCGCCGTTTCCGTCGAGCCGGTCTTCCATCAGCTTTCGGACAACGAGCAGAAAGTCTCCTTCTGCAAGCATCTCATACTCTGCTGCGACGCCAGTTGGGTCCAGCACCCCGCCCATCTAGAACTGACCAATGTCCAGCGACAGTTCAACGTCAGAGTCTCTACCGACGGCCTGCCTGCCGGCAAAGTTCACTATACTGAGGTGAACTGGTTCTACTTTGCCTGTCACGCCTTGAGTCTTGGTGTAGCTTTTGTCTTTGTCAATCAGTTGCGCTGAAACTCTGAAGCGGGCTTTATTTATACTCCTACCGGCGAGAAGATTAGTATAAACGCCGCTCAACACAAAATCTCTACACAATCTTAAGAGTTTTTACTCTCCAAATTTTGGACTACAGTCGGTCACTTAATAATAACCACTATTACAGTGTAGTTACAATGCACCTCCCTCCACGTGTCCGAACGAAGTGACGGCAGATAGGAGCAAATGTACAACTAGTGGCCGATGTAACTGACTTGGCTAAGTTTTATAGAGTAAAAATTGAGGTTGCGTACATGTTGTGTTAAACCTCCGGCCTAATTGATTGTCAAACACAAAAGCACGACCAAGCCGGGGAAAGATAAATGGGCCTCCCTGTAGTTATTACTGGCATCCTTGTTATCTCTAGTGTGCCGATTCATTTTAGCTGGTGGCTTATGAAGCACACAAGCTGGAACTGGGTCCTCTGTGGCGACTGCCAGTTACGGTAATCGTGCCGGAGACCGTCACCGATACTGTACATTGGACGGTGAGGCGGCCACAACTGATCTGTCGACCGGCGCAGTCTCATCGGCTCTTTATCCACGTGCCAACCGGCGCTCATTGGGCAGGTTAGTTTGCTTGGAGAATTTTTTGCTGTCTGCCCTGTTAGGATAATTGTTTGTTTGACTACTAAATTTAGCCTACATTTTAATAGGCTCAGCAGACTGTTTGTGTCTGTCTGTCTGTCTGTCTGTCTGTCTGTCTGTCTGTCTGTCTGTCTGTCTGTCTGTCTGTCTGTCTGTCTGTCTGTCTGTAGGCGCATCTGCAGACCTATTCATTCACCAACAGTGCACTCTTTACCAGCCTGTCTGTCAGTCGACGCAGTTACATTAGAATCTGATATCAGTTTTGTCGCTGCATCACTTCTGCCAGTAGACCAGACAGTTGATGGGCGACAGAAAGCAGCTGCCTAAGCGATTCACGTCTTTCTTGGCTTTCATACCACTCTGCTCTTCTTTCACGTTGCGCTTCGTTTTCTCCGTGCTAAGAAAAAGCAGTCTAGTTAAAAATTGTTCCTTCCAGCAAGTAGATTTTGAGTCGGTCAGTCACAGCACAGGTATATCAAAGCACTGCTCTGTCAGTCACAGCACAGGTATATCAAAGCAAAAGCACTGTGCAGGGTGAAGGGTGAAGAACAGTTGTGCAAATCTGCACAGCAAAGACCTACTCAGTGCGGTTTAGGGAGCGGCCGATTGTGTCAGTTGAGCACAATTTCAGCTAGGCCTTCAGTCCCAAAAATCTATAAATCTGCGATTCATCAAAATTTGGCGTTCCTACTGCCCTGAGAACGGGTACGATATGCCGTTAAAATGCCTGACTGTGTAATGAAGCAAGAAATCAGAGCTTTCACTTAAGAAGTGCAAGTTCTGGTCTCTAACCCCTTGCAACATCCGAGCAGTTAATTCATTAACTCACCGTTGGTTGGCCTTCTGTAAGCCAGTCAGAAACTGGTCACCAAGCGTGTGGCTTCCGAAGTAGCGTTGCAGAGGTCGGTAGGACGACCACCAGAGTCGACGCGGCTGACACGCGGCCAACAGAGCAGATACGACACAGCAGACAAGCAACAGCTTCATCGTGCGAGCAGACAGGATGAATGAGCCAGTCGACTAGATTGCTGCTGTCTAGCTGTTGATTGGCACTCTTGTACCTGCCGCCCTGGTCACTAATTACTGCACTTGCTTATCATCTGCCCTCTTCTTGTTGGTGAACGCTAACACCTACTCGGAGCAACTGTAAACACCAATCAACTTAAATGAACTATGACTGCTAGTTCTCTATGCAAACCTAACCCAGACACCACAAATTCAACGCTAGTGGAGTTTTTCGCTGCTGCAGTCGCGCCGCGGTGTGGTTGAGGGCGTTTCTATGTATACAGTGACTGAAGGAGTAGTAATTACCAATTACCGATGTACTGTGTATTATAAATATAATAAAGTAATATAGCATAAATACCGCTTTAGCACCGCTGTTTGACTGCTATTTCGAGCTACATAATTACACTCAATTGGAGCTGTCTGTCTGTCTGTCTGTCTGTCTGTCTGTCTGTCTGTCTGTCTGTCTGTCTGTCTGTCTGTCTGTCTGTCTGTCTGTCTGTCTGTCTGTCTGTCTGTCTCTGTCTGTTCTGTTCTGTTCTGTTCTGTTCTGTTCTGTTCTGTTCTGTTCTGTTCTGTTCTGTTCTGTTCTGTTCTGTTCTGTTCTGTTCTGTTCTGTTCTGTTCTGTTCTGTCTACCTTCTTATTCACTTCAGTACACTCTTTATCAACCTGTCTTTCAAGGCATGTAGGTTAGAATCCATTGTCAGTTCAGGTTTGTCGTTGCTTTACTTCTTCTGCCAGTAGACCAAACAGTTGACGGCTGACAGAAAACAGCTGCCTAAGCTAACCATTATCTCTGGAGGCTGGATCTCTCTGTCTTTCTTGGCTTTGAGGCGGCTATGCTCTTGCTGGACATTGCGCTTCGGTTCCTCTTTCCTAGAAAAATTTATAACTACCAGTGGTTTCCACCTATAAGACCCCCTCCAGTTATAAGACCCGGCTTTTCTAACTGGTTTTCTTCCCATTTTAAGACCCGGGTCTTATACATTCTGGCATTAAAGCCGTTTAGGTACTGGCACCATATGGTGCTCCTCACGTTCAGGGAGTGTGATGGTAGCATCTATGGTACCCCTATCCATGACCATGGGTGCCGGTACCATATGGTGACGGTACCACATAATATGGCACCACTACCATGCAGTATATGGGGCGAAATCTGAATGTAGTAGTACCATCATATATGGTACCAGCACAGTGGCCGAACTTGGGGTATGATACTGGTACCATAAACGGCAGTAAGTGCCTGACTGTTATAGCAGATGGTCAGAAAGTTGGGTGTGTCAGGGTGCACTTTCCTGTTATAAGACCCGGGTCTAGCTCAGAATAGTGTGATTTCATTCTTATTTTTAGCTGATAACTAATGAATATGTGGAAGTGGTTTTACTGATATCGTTCAGGAATCGTTCAAAACCTATGTAATCTTGGTAAAATATTTGATTTCACAGGTTTTGGTAGCTGCTATACGCATTTTGGAGCTTCTAAGTTTAAAAACCTCGACTATTCAAACTAAAACGTATAGCCAATTGTCGTTGTGTGGACCACTAGTGTCATTTTATGTGTTCATGCACAAAATCGGGTTTTACCAGTAAAATGTTGGTTTTACAAGACCCCAGCCTTATATTTGGTGCAAAAATGTGACCCCATATTTGGACATTTTCCGGTTATAAGACCCGGTCTTATAGGCCGAAAACTCTGGTAGTTGAAAATAGTTGTTCATTCATAATCTGCCGGAACCGGTTGTGCTAGAAAGCTGAGCTGTTCAGGTTCATAAGCCCATGTAAAGATTGGTCAACCTGAAAAATTTGGGAAAGACCCGATGAAGGTTCATGAGATATTTATGTTCAAAATTGATGTCTGAAATTCCGGCCAGTTCATTTTGGAAGGGCATAACCCCTAGGGTACAGAAGGCTGGCAGGCTAGGACTTGGCCAAACAAACTATCAACAAACACTAATTATCGTGCTAAAAATTTTTTCATTGAAAATTGACGGAATGGCGGCCATTTGAAATTATTCAGAAAACTCGAAAAGACCGGGCGGTATTTTTTTTGGCTAACACCGTATATAAAGCAAGAAATCAGGGTTTTTACTTAAATGCAAGCCCTTGCTGCATCTGCGCAATTAATTCAATCACCCACCCTTCGTTGGGCTTCTGCAAACCATTCAAAACCTGGTCACTGAGCATGTGGCTTGTGACGTTGTGTTCTAAAGCTCCATAGGATGTCCGCCAGAGAGGTCGCGGCTGACATGCAGCTAGCAGAGTGACACAGCAGACAAACAACAGATTCATCTTGTGAGGAGACAGGATGAGCGGGTATCTATCATGTAATCAGGTCCTTCAATCACAGGACCACAGGTTGTCAGTTTTCATCGTGGGACCCTAACCGTGAAGACTTGTCATCGGTAAAAAAAGTGTGCCAAATTCAAATCACTCAACTACTGGCACCCTCTCACTTCAATTCTCCTGGTGATCTCTGCTCTTCGCTGCCTTCCACAACGTGCTGGTAAATTTGACCATCCAGCCCACCACTCACGATTCAAGCGTTTCCGATCTTTGCTGAAGTACTATCGTGAGCTGAGAATAGGCCGATTCAGAAGTGGAAGAAGCGAAGTTGCCGATTGTACCTCAGTCTTGTGCCGTTAAAAAGTTAGAAAGTTTGCATACTACAGCATCCGATCCAGTCTGGACCATATATTCAGACTTAACTAAACGAGAGCTTTTGATTGAGTACAAACACAACTATGCTAGGGTCAGAGGGTCAGTGTTAATAAGTTTCACCCACAGCAGCTTCACCTTCTTCCAGTTCTGAATCCGCCGATTTTGGGGATAGTACTTCGGCAGAGCGATTCAAACCAGCATGGAAGCTAGAAGAGCTGAAATCATAGGAAGCTGAAGGAAAATGGTATGTCGGTGGTCGAGTGGTTGGTGAGCTTTTTCGAGTGTGCGCGGGAAGACAGCAGAATCAACACACGGTTTTTATGCAGTCGACCGGTCAACAGGTTTAGCATTACACTAGACTGGCTCCAGCCTGTGCTGAGGCCAGGTCGCTGCGGCCCGCTAATAATAGCAACAGTGTGCCGAGGCATGTCTGATAAATGCACGTACACACAAAGCGGGCGCGGCAACAACCTACGCTCTATGCGGCGATACATCAACCACCCCTCTCCTTTAAATGCGATCAAAGTATCAAGGGTAGTCGCTGGGAGAGTAGCGGCGTGGCTGACGTCCCTTGGTGGCCCTTTGTGATCGACGGGGCAAAACTGGAGATGCTTCTTGAACTCTCTGGGGTTCTGCAGTGCACTCAGGCGCGATATCCTTTGGTTCCTCATCATATATCCGCCTCATGCGACGCGCATTCCAGAGTTGACCATTGGACAGTTTGTACATCCAATCCCCCATCACTTTGACAACAGTGAGCGGCTCTGACCACGGACTGCGCCCTTTGAGTGTGTGAGGCCGTTTGACACGTACTCTGTCACCGATCCTGTATGGCCCTCTTCTGTGGATTGCGATGGCTGTTTCTGACTGGGTCCCGCTGCCATTGTTTTCTTCCTGAGCGGCTTGCGTTCTCTCTTCCCTCCTCCTTCTTGAACGCACAACTTCGAAATCCAAACGAAATTTGCGCCCAAAGAAGAGCTCTGCAGGCGAAGGAGCATTGCTTGCATGTGCCGTTGCTCAGAAATGCGCGAGTAGTTCCAGCAAACCATCGTACCATGGCAGTTGTCCTCTGGCGAACGTTTGCACTCCATACTTGAGGTAACGATTGAACACTTCCACAAAAGCATTCTGCTGTGGACAGTAGACCGGTGTCAACTGATGCAGAATATCGCGGCATTCCAAGAACCGCTTGAAGAGTGCAGACACAAACTGTGGTCCATTATCAGATATCAGCTTGGCTGGATTCCCATATCTGCTGAAGACTTCTGCCAACCACTTGGTAATTCTACCAGCTGTGATGTCGGTTGTGCAGAGCAGCTCAGGAAAACGCGAGTAGTGATCGATAATGACAACAATGTACTGCTGGTGCTTCGGTGCATCAACAAATGGACCAGTTATGTCGATCGAAACTTCCTCCCATGGTTTGTCCGGGACATGGAGGTGCATGGCGGGCATGTGCACTTTCGGATCAGACTTTCCAGAGTCTTGACATGGCGCACAATGTCGCACAAACGCTTCGGCTTCTTTGTCTATCCCTGGCCACCAGTATGTTTCTCGTAGCTTCCGTTTGAAGCGAACGATGCCAGGATGACCACTGTGTGCCCTTGTCAGGAGAGTTTTGCGCAGGGAACCTGGAACGAGTATTCGGCACTTGTCGCCACGGACTATGCAACCCTCTTCCACTGAGAGTTCATTGCGCAGCTTATAGAACTCTAACACTGAATTTGGCACTTTGTTGCGATTCTGCGGCCAGCCTTCTGCAATGAAGCGCATGACCTCTTTGAGAACTGGATCCTCTCTTGTGCTGGCACGAAATTTTGCAACTGACAGACCCATTGAATTGACTTGCTCATTGACTGCTTTTATGCTCGGGCTAGCCTTGTCGATTAGGCGTGACAGCGCATCCGGAACATTAGCTGAGCTATCATTGCCGCTTCTATACTCCACAGTATAGTTGAAGTGACTGAGTCGGTCATGCCACCTTGCAAACTTGGCTGATTTTCGCTTGTTGCTGCACTGGTGCAACAGCGATGTCAGAGCTTGGTGGTCGGTGCGCAGCGTGAATGGGCGTCCCAACAAGAACTTCTCCCAATATTCACAAAAGAACATTGCGGCATATGCTTCCCGTTCATTGGAGGCCCAATTGCGTTCTCTGGTATCCAACGTGTGGTGTCCAAAGGCAATTGGCACTTCTTTTCCATTTTGAACTTGAGACAGCACACCACCAATGCCATAGTTGGAGGCATCCGTTTGCAGAATCGTTCGAAATTGTGGATCGAAAATGCCGAGCTTGAGGTCCTGACAGGCCATTGCCTTCAGCTTTTCAAATGACTTCTGGTGCGTGTCTGTCCACTTGAACTTGACACCAGCACGAGTCAATGCTCTCAATGGCTCGGAAACAGTAGTCAGCTGTGTGGGCATTAAATCGGCATAGTAATTCAACATGCCCAGAAAACTCTGCACTTGTTTCACATTGCTTGGAGCAGGCATCTCTTGAATCGGCTTCAGATTCTTTGGGTCAGGCTTCAGTGAACCTGGGGCAATAATGTGACCCAAGAAAGGCACTGAGTCAGTAGCAATAACACACTTGTCCAGGTTGAGTCGCAGATTCTTCTTGTCAAGACGTTGCAACACCGCTGACAGATTTGCATCATGCTCTGCCCTAGTCTTTCCAAAAACTAGGATGTCGTCAATGTATGGCTCACATCCAGATAAGCCACTGAGAGTCTGGTTCACGAGGTGTTGAAACACAGCTGCTGAATCTTTCAATCCCATTGGCAGCCGCTTGTATGCATACAATCCTTTTGGAGTGATTGTTGTTGTTAGCAGACTGCTCTCTTCATCAAGACTGGCGTTGTAATAGGCTTTGTGCAGATCGAGCTTTGAATAGACTTTCGCCTGGCACAAGCGATCATACAAGTCTCTGATGTTTGGTAGTGGATACCGGAATGGTTCAACCAGCTTGTTCAGCCCTGTCAGATCTGTTGTGATTCTGACACCGCCATCAGGTTTGTCCACTGTTACCATACCATGGACACACGGTGCATTGTAGACTTTCTGCCAAATGCCCTGCTGCTCCATCAGATCAATTTCTGCCATTGCTTTGTCCCATCTGTACAGTGGAATTGAGCGCAGTTTCTGTGGAGGTGGCAGCTTCGCATTTGGAACCAACTGAACCTTGTGCTTGAACTCTGGAATTTCTCCAATGTCCAACTTCATGAGATTCTGTGTCTCCTGTAGAAGTGACAAGAGTCCAGCCTTCTTCCATTGAGACAGCTGGTCTGACCTTGTACCCAGTGCACGAATACTGCAACTCCCCATGGATTGCAGAGAAGCAAGGTCACAGATGTCCTCAGCTCTCCTTTGAGACTGAGCACCCATTGTGTCATCTGTGATGCAATTTTCCAACAATTGCGTTTTGATGCTTTGTAGCGCAGCATCGAAGTCTGGATAGCATCTGTTGTCACCATTGGTGTGTTTATCAGCAGTAGTTGCACACTTTACCACTGATCGCACGGTGCAAGTGCTTCCATCCAGCACGAGTTCTAGTGCAGCTATTGCATCTCTGCCGATCAGCGCTCCATACTCATCTGGCAGCACCAGCACTTCCAAACGTGCCTCGCGCTGTTGGTAGGAGACTGTTGCAGGAAAAGCGCCCTTCACACCATTGATTTCTGAACCATCAAAATTGGTCAGCTTCTGCTTGGCTGAGTGCAGTGGAGTGTTCGCAAAATCATGCAGATATTGCGACCAAGTGATACCCGTGATGTCTGAACAGCTGTCAGCTTCCGCTGTAACCATCGCTGACTGTCCAAAGTCAGAGGCGATGTGTACGGTACCAGTGAAAGACTTGGCCAAAGTGCTATCAATGACACGCACATGTCTCCTTCTTCTTTTGGCTCGCGAATGAACAGCTTTGGTCTGCTTGACACCGTTCTGACCCTCATCTCGGAGTTTCTTGTAACAGCACTGCTTGAAATGATTCAGCTTATGGCAGTAGGTGCACTTCTTCCCTCTGGCAGGACACTCTGAACCACCATTGTGACCCAGGCGACCACACGCTTTGCAAGCTGCCTGTGATGCTGATTCTCCCTTCTTTGAACGAGATGTGTACGGAGGCTTTCCATAACCTCCCTGACGCTGTTGTCGTAATTGCTGTTGAGTTTTCGCGACCTTGCTTGTACCCGGGGCTTGTAGGTGCGAGACATCCTGTTTTGATCGCTCATCAGCGAGTGCAACATCGGTGAACTTCTTCAGGTCAACTGTATCTTCTGTGAGCAGCTTCTGTTGAGCTTCTTTGCTGGCGATTCCCTTGCACAGTTGGACAGCTACCAAGAAGTCTGCTAGATCAGTTACCAAAACCTGACCTTGACCTCCCTCTTGCACAGGAAACGTCTTCATACAGTCTGCCATCAATGCCCTGAGCGCGAGTAGATACTCATCAACCGACTCACTGGAGTGTTGACATCGTGTACCAAAATCGAAGTGGGCCCGAACTGCATTGACAGGCTTGTGGAAGATGGACTGAGCGGCACGGAGGTAGTTATCGAACGTCATCTCTTGTTCTTTGTTGTAGTCTGGGTGCGCAGAGAAGAGTGTGTGGGCGTAGTCTCCCAACAACTGCAACATCACCAGATTCTTCTCCGTGTCCGACATCTTTCCATTGTCTGGCAGTCCGGTATTGTACATCACGAAAAACGCACGCAATGACCTCTCCCACTGGGGCCACGAAAGTCGGGGCTGCTCCCCACAGAGCGGCCAGTACTCTTTCGGCTGAATGGCAGGTAGTTTTCGCGCAGCAGCAGCCATTGAAAAGACAGAATTTGCCGGGCAGGTCGTTGCGTAAACAGCAAACAGTTAGTTACACAACGAATGTAAACAGTTACCGCACAGTTGGCGATCCAAATGCAGCCAAATTTCGCCGGAAAATGAACACACTTTAAGCCCAAGTCAGCAGTCCAAAGTCGCAGCAAAATTGCACGCAAATGGCAGGCGCACAAATGCAGGCAAGTCCGGTCCACATTGCAGGCTCAGAACAGTTCACTGGCTGTAGAGGCAAGGGCAAAAATGGACGTTTGGCAACGCACTGGCACGGTGCGGTTGTTTAGCAGCGAATCTCAGTTGAAATTGTTCAGAATTTGGCGCACAAATCGACGCATCGTTGTTCGAATGAAGTAGACACTGCGTCGCCAATTTGGTATGTCGGTGGTCGAGTGGTTGGTGAGCTTTTTCGAGTGTGCGCGGGAAGACAGCAGAATCAACACACGGTCTTTATGCAGTCGACCGGTCAACAGGTTTAGCATTACACTAGACTGGCTCCAGCCTGTGCTGAGGCCAGGTCGCTGCGGCCCACTAATAATAGCAACAGTGTGCCGAGGCCATACATGGGCCGGGGGGGGTAAGGGGGGGGGGTATACCCCTCCCCCTCGGCTGGCCATACCCCCCTCGGCCGTCCATACCACCCCCTCGGCCTTCAACCCCCCCTCCCAGAGGGAGAAAATTTCGCTTATTTAAGGCAAAATAGGCGTTTTTTGGCCTTTTTTCGGGGGGGACCCCCCCCCCCCGAGGTCTCAACCCCCCCCCCCACCCCCCCTCCGGATTTTTCCGGCCCATGTATGGCCGAGGCATGTCTGATAAATGCACGTACACACAAAGCCACACAAAGCGGGCGCGGCAACAACCTACGCTCTATGCGGCGATACATCAGAAAATCGCAGCTTCACCTTCTCCAACTTCTGAATCGGCTGATTCTGGCTGGGGATAGTACTTTGGTTAAGATCAGTGATGTTCAAATTGTGAGGGATGGGCTGCTGGTTACAGCGAGTAGGTAAAATCGGAACCGACTGGATCTGCCATTGCACCAAAGCCGCTCCAATAGCATGCCACATTGGAGAAAGATCAATGATGTCAGGAGTTGACCACGGAAACCGACTAGGCATGGGGGCCTCTCTTGCGCCAGGGGCAGACAAAGCGGACGTTGGGAGCCGACATCACCATGACGTCAACGCGCCAGGGACTCTCTTAGTACCTGGCGCCCAGAGAAAGAACAATGATGTCAGAAGTTGTCCACGGAAACCGACTAGGCCTGGGAGCTCTCTCGACTAGGCCTGGGAGCTCTCTCGCACCAGGGGCGGAACAAGCGGACGTCGGACATCGGGAGCCGACATCACCATGACGTCAACGCGCCAGGGACTCTCTTAGTACCTGGCGCCTAACAGCATGGCTAGAGTGGCTGGCAGTGATAGAAGGGAAACGTCCGAGATGACAAAACCATGGGGGTTGCGCAATGGATCGCAAGGTCTGAGCGTAGGGCTGTAAAGGCCCCCCGCACATCGGATTGGATCAGAGGGGTGGGCTCGCTGGTCGAAGTGGTTCTCTAGCACGATATGGAAGGGAGTGAATAGCACAGGTCACCTGGAGATTTGAAGTGATTTAGTTAGAGGATGGCAGTACTTGAGGCTTGAGCGATTTGAATTTGGCACGCTTTTTATCAATGATAAGTCTTTCCAGTTAGGGTCCCACCACGAAAAGTGACAATTTGCGGTCCTGTCATAAAAGGGCCTGATTGCTTGTGGACAGTTCCTCATGCAACTGTTCATTGCTGACTTTTCTACTGAACAACTTTTCCTCGTACATGCAGGAATAAATATGCAGACAGCATAGGCTGTTATCAGACCCTACCTAAGCAATAATCTGAAATGATGCTGATTTCGAACTCAAATTGTTTCTGACTTGACATCTTGTCCCCTTGGAGGACGATGGCATCAAAGCAGTTGAAAGGCTTGACTTACATGAATCTGCTCACTGCTAAACTAAGCTTTGTTGTACCCTGGTCAGGGCCAGGACCTTTCCACCAGTGTGTGGCCCCCCTCAGTCAACCTGACGTTCTGGACAGGTCAATCAAGGTCAATCAGCAACTCTCTACACTTAAGGAAATAACATATAAAGCACATCTTGAATGTAACATGGAAAGCAAACAAACAGTCTGAAATTTGGTCCATACACTCAGTAAACCAGAATGAATTTTATTAATACAGAGGGAACTTAAAGAAAACAGAGGAGACGCGAATCTTAATGGAGGAATTGGGAACAGAGGAATTGGGAATAGAGAGGAAACAGGCCAAACCTATGACTTAATTTACTTAAAAACACTGCGGCTTTTGCAGGCTATATTAGGGCAAGGGTTCGCGAATAGCAGAGAGTTTGCATCTGAATAACATGGCAACCCTGATATGAATGATTTGATTTAATATTTGAGGATTTCCAGTTGGCATTTGACTAAACAGTTTGGCAACAGATAGTGTTTTTGTTCATATGAGGAAATGTTGTTGGAAGAAAAGTCGGCAAGGAACTGTCCACAAAAATTTGAAGAACTGACTTGTAGCCGGATGAGGGAGTAATAGACAGTGAGGGCAGTTAACTAAATATGTGCTGCTGTCTGGCTTTTGATTGTTCTTTTTGTATAAGTACGCCTGGGTGTCTGGCTCACTAATTGATACACTTGATAATAATCATCCACGCTTGTTGCAGTGGATCTGGGGAAGAGACTTGGAATTTCTTTTAACTGTTTAACCTTGCATGAATGTACTGCTAATTAATATCTGAGACTAATTTACACGATATTCATAAAATTTTGCAGACCTTGCATGAATGTACTGCTAATTAATATCTGAGACTATTTTACACGATATTCATAAGATTTTCGAGATTTTAGTACCAAGATGTTCCGTTACCTTTGTCTGCCTCTCTGTTATGCAGGCATTACGCTTTAATGCATAATGGTTGTGCCACATTTACAGAGTGTAGTTGTCATTAGCATGGACAAGTTTAGAAACAAAGAAGCCAGCCAAACAGTTTTTATGGGTCCACAAAAATGCCACCAGTCTTGGCTCAATGTACATACATGTGCGCATGCCACTGTTTGCTTATGAAGGCTAGTTTCAGTGCTGAAACTGGAAAGTGAGGACAGTGAGAAGTTCTGTCGCTTTGTTTTACATGCCGTTCAGCTGCTGCCTGATCAAAGCTACAGAGCACACGAGAGTTTTAAGGTAATCAACTGTATTTTGGTCGCTTTATGCAGCAGCTTCTACAAACCGCCTAAACGAGAGGTAACGCTGTCGCCCTGGTTCAGTGGCGTACCTAGGGGTGTAGGGTGTACACCCCCTTACAAGCTGCTAAACATTGCTATACACTTTCCCAGAGTAAACTAAGAAGTATGATTGAGAATAGTTGATGTACCGATAAGTGGGACATTTTATTATGGGTTTGAGGGGGTGGGGTGTGAAACGTGGTCATAGCTCATGGCCGCCACTCTAGTTGACTGACTGCAGATGGTGAACCTGTCGCAGAACGGCGACACAGTGCAGAGCTTCGCAGTGGTGGCCGAACGCACGCTGGAGTTGTGTGTGACCAAGTGGTGGTCCAGCTTGGGAGAGAGCACCGTATCGCTGACACTCAGTTTTCATGGTCTCTGCCTGCTACAGAATCCTGTGCAAATCGTAAGTGGCTCAGTTAGAGAAAGGCCACCTTGTCAAGACAGAAATGCCAGCGATGTGTTTTGCAGCTGAGCAGCGATCCGGTCACAAAAGTAGAAGCATTTAATTGGCTGGCCTCAGAGGAACTGAACCCGGCTGTGAACCTGAGAAACCTCTGTCAACCGCTTAGGTAACCAACCACTAGCTCCGAACGATGCAAGGAAACCTCGAACCCGTTGCCTGTTGCCCAAATACTGTACCGAATTCTTGCTCAACTTGGTTTATAATCGTATTTTAGTGAGCAGCTGATAGAGGCCTGCGTGGGTCGCATGCACGTGATTGGCCTTGGAAAACTAAAATTACAAAAGTCATGCAAAATCGCTTGTAGGGGAACATGGTACAAAAAACATTTCTAATCATGTATGCAAGCTGAATCAGGGTTCGTGCGGGACCTTAAAAGTCAGGGAGTCATGGAAAAGCCAGGGAATTAAAAAAAAGTCGGAATTTGGTGTCTGGTCAGGGGGAAATTGATAACAGTAAAACATCTCGCCACAAAATGGTTCTGTCAGCACTTTGCACAACACGCTTTTTGAATATCGGACTTCTCACTTTCTACTACTACTTAAACCGAACATTTACCTTAAGAATGCCGTATGAAAGCGCTTTTCAAAGCAAATTTTTAATATTTGCTCACGCTGGTCAGAGTTTCCTCACTCTGGTTGGTCAGGGAATTTTTACTTTAGGGAAAAGTCAGAGAGAATTCAGGGAATTTGGCCATGCAAAAGCCGCACGAGCCCTGTGAATATAGTTGATTAACCAAAAGCGTAATTTCGGCTAAACTAGAACCTAAGTTTTAGAAAGTGTTCACAAAAAAACCTAACTACGTACTCTCAAATACTAAGCAACATAAGTATTCAGTTTGTGGTCTAAGCATTAGAACTATTCTGCTATACAGGTTTAAATTATGCATTTTGGGCCAAAATTATCTGTAGAAACTGCTTCCCAAGGCTTTTATTCAGAAGTGCAGAGACAATAATTTATATGCCAATTATTCATACTTTTTGTAAGAATTCTACATGCTATACTATATACATTATGGTCTGCACACCTTTTGCCTTCCCCTTTCCCTGCAGGGCTCTAACAAACAGAAACAGGTACACTAAAAAGATTATTATATTTTGTGTGTTAGATAAGAAGAAAGATGCTACTTTAGAAGGCAACCGGGCACTATAAGAAATTATTGCATAAATTTTGCTGACTAAAAGCTGATTCGCTCAAAGGGGCTTCCTTTCCTAAAGCTAATCGTGTCACGGTTCGAACTTGAAATCACTGCAATCAGCATTTCGTATTGCAGTTGAAACTCTAGTAGTCCCTCCCTTTCGGCCAGTCTCTTCAGTGAGTGGTGGTGTGATACAGTGTCTGCAAATTTCAGAGCCACCGATAGCAAGTTGCGCGCGCTGAGCGGCCGCGATCTGATGCAGGACGGTCGTCAGATCTACAGACTCGTGCTCACCTACCACTTCAGCATAAACAACAAATGTACCGAGTGCACTGTGCATGTGCCGGCGCTCAGCGAGTATCTGTATGAAAGTGAAGTCGACTCCCATCTCTGGATGGTCTTCAGTGCAACTAAACAGTACATTTTCGCAGGAGAGGCCTTTCCCAATCGGGTTGGTCCCTTTCTCTTCTATTTCTTTACTACAGGGTAGTGTTGTTAGGTTTTAAAAAAGCTTTTTTGAAATTTTTTTATTTTATTCACAGGGCGCAAATTTTGTGATGAATTGAGCCTCACATATACGTACATTAGCAGTTCATTTCTATCAATTTCGTTCCTATTCTAAGCCTAAAATAGGTTTTGAAGGGTGCAACCAGTCTGTGAGCAATGGTGCAGGTAGAATATCGCCTCTCAGACTGTAACACTACATGATGTTTGAACCAAAGTATCAGCTTTTGTATTTAAAGTTGCTTCTGATGCATCCTTGCATCTCCTACAAGCAAAATTTCATACAAGGAAAAATTTTTATATAAAGATTCGGAATGAAAAACGCTTTTTTGGCCTTCAGAAATTTTATAACTCGACTATTGGGTGTCCGAAAAATAAGATTTCTTTTTGCTTTCACTACTGCAAATGCTGACCAAGTATTAGCTAAAATTTGGTGTTGGAATTCGGTACACCACCAGTCTTTGAGTACTGTTGTTTGTGTATACACGTACACATTTTCCATACACAAAATACACATTTTCTGTCCTGTTTGTGTATGGCAATGTGTATCAGGATTTATAAGTATGTGCTCAGCAAAGGTGAATAATATTTTCGAACAGAGTCCTAAAATTTCGATGTTTTTACTGCAGTAAATATCCTCATAAACTTTAAAATGGCCTAAGTATCTCAGTTTTAAAGCAATCCAAGGTTTTAAGCAGCAGACGTTGAAAGATTTGATTTTTCTAGCATTTTTGGCTCAAACTCAACCAAAAATTGCTTTTCAGTCAAATACACACTCCAAAATCCAAAGTCCAAACAACAGTAGTCCTGAGCTGAGAAACTGAAGAATTGGTGAAATTGGCTTCTTTCAGTAGCCGTAGAGACGGTGCAAAAATGAAAACCTTCCGTTTATGGGCGTTGCAATTAGCCAATTTCCGAATTTCTGGGCATTAGGTCGACGTTGAACTAGCCTGCTGGTTTTAAGTACACCCAAAAGCTGGAGAAAGGAGACTACACGATCAGAATGCAGCTGAGGCACGACGACGAAAGTTTCCTGGAGAGGTTCCGCGATCTCACCGTCGTGCTGCAGCAGAAGCTGACCTCACCGATCGCTCTTGACTGCTACTCCAAGTACTCCAGTGCCATTCGGGCCGGCGGAAAGAAGCTGCAATCGACCTGGCTGCGTCCCAGACAGAGAGTGCCCTTCTACCTTACCTCCATTCCCGATGAAAAGTACGTTAGACCCTCTACAGCTCACACTCAGAGAACGTTTGCACGCCCTCGCGAGACCTTTTCTGGGAAACATCTATCTCTCTGGCCTTTTCTACAATTCTTACTAAAATTCTCTGTAAAACAGCGACTTTTGGCCCGAAATTAGTACGTTCGTTGAGCACTTTTTAGTAGTCTATCCCCCGAATTTGGATTAGATTCCAACCCCGTTCGTTCTTTAACTGATGACCCGTAGGCACTAGAGACAAGGAAGACCAATCGCCAACCTGGCATGAGGCTAAGAAGAACTATTGGAAAGTCCATGGTTCAGGTTCGAGTCAAGTTCAATCAGGTCCATATCTATATAACCTGAACAATAGACTACGTAGGTTCACTGGTATTTATTTTCGGATACTGTACAAAATTTTCACTGTTTGCAACTTTTCTAGGCTGTATAATAATAAAAAGCTGTCTATACTGGCAGTGAAAGACGCCGATCGGACTCTACAGTGGCTGCACTTTTGTTTTCTGACATTATTCAGTTTGAACAGTATGTGTAAAACATGAAATCATAGAAATTTCTGTCGAATCCAACCGAAAATTTTTACAAATTTTGACTACGGTTGCAGTAACAATTTGATCCTATTATTTACTAAGTTGAATAGAACGGGATTCTGAATTCTGAAATTCTGAAAATAGATTCTGAAATAAATTAGGTTCAGTTCAGGTTCAGATCCGCAAAATTCAGGTTAAGGACTTATTATTAAGAGCCGGTTTTTCTAGGAATCGACTTTTGCTCCTTAACTACCGGACAAATCTCAACTTTTTGTCTCCGATTTGGCTAAAATTTTGTATTTTGGTTTAATTTGACCTAAAAAGACATTTTATCACCTTCCCGGCCATTTTTGAGAGGGTCACTTTTTCGACCCAACCTCAGATTTCGGCTTATAACTCGGGAACGAATCGATGTAGAAACTTGGGGATTGCATATTTAGAATCAGAAGAGCGTTCTCTTTCAAACGATAGCCTACTCGACCAAATTTCTGACAAAAATTATTTTTCGAATCCCTTCCGGGCCCGATTTGACCCCCCTATAACACCGAGTCCGAACTTTTTATTTCATGGAAATGTAGCGCTATCTATTCGCTTTCGAACGGACAAAAAAAATCGAGGAAAAAAAGGGGGGTCAAATTGAGTTTTTGGGCCTTGAAAGTTGAAAATCCGAGACATTTTATATAAATTTGCCTTCAGCAGGCATACACTGCAAAGAGCAGAACATGGTCAATTATGGACCGATCTCCAAGATTTCTGCCATACATATTACACAGTATCTCTTGCATACATTGCACAATTCTGGACTTGCTTAAACTTGCTTAATGCTTTCTGACGCGAGTGACATGGCTTCTGGCTTACATTTAAAAGATAATGAAGTCGCGAGTCAAATTTGCGTTGTGCCCTGATTAGTAGCTGATCACAGAGACTGTTTTCAAGCTTGAAGTTTTGTTTTTGACTGTGACAACACTGGTCTAGCTATCCAAAACGTACCAAGCATGGATAAAACGCATTCCATTTAGGCTGTGCTCACTGGATGGAATTTGTATCATGTAGAATCTGCGGCTTGGCATGACACTGATTGAAATGTTGGATACAGACCTAAAATTAGTCGCTATCAAATTAGCGTGGTGCACTGATTAGTAGCTAACCAATGAAGAGTATTTTATTGTTTTGTGTGCGTGTTTGCGTGTATTCTTGTTGTGTAGTCGCTTTTGAGTGATTGTGCTGCATTGTGTTGTGTTTTACTAGTACCCCAAACCCATAAACTCCTTCACCATAGAGCCTAATGATAGTTAATTCATACTCCTTCTTGAAAAGTGGCTGTTAGATTGAGTTTGCTCGACATACTGTACATACATGTATATAGTGAATTGAAAGAATGCGTGATTCCAGGAGTGTTCGTATTATTGAGCTGTTGAGTCGTTGTGTTTGTGACTGTGTGTGTTTCCGTTGTGGCAGCAACTAACCAGTAAAGCCAACTTTCGTTTCATTGGTGCCAAGACCCATTGAACTCCCTTCACAGATCTTCTGACTCATCAGTTTCTTATGTTCAAGTTCCCAAGTTCCCCTTCGCTTCAACCAGCAGTTCCATTGCGTGATCATCAGGCACAGACATTTGATGCTCACATGTCATCCCCTACATTCCTCGATCGTCTCCAGCCTCTATGATCACAGTATCAGTGGAATGTCGAAGAGTGGCAGATGGAACAACAGCGACATGATCGAGAGTGGCAGATCGAACAGCAACGATGGCAGACCGAACAGTGCCAGCATGATCGCGAGCAGCAGCAGCGCCTTGATCGTATGTTCTCCCGGTGTTGGTCTCGGTACAGCAAGGCTCCCGTGAAAGAGGAAACGGCTTTGTGTTCTGGCACTTCGGATGTCCAAGTCAGCTCGTTAGATACTCCCTTCAGTGGGTTAATGGTCGATCCTCCTTTCAGTGGGCATTCTCCTATCAAGTCTGATCTCTACATCCCACTGTCCTTTGGTAACGATTGCACAACGTTTTCGGGCACAGGTCAACATCATTAGTTCTTCAGTTGCAGATCACACAAAGGCTCACTGGTTGCGTCATATTCTCCAAAGTCGCACTTTTTGAAACTGAAAAACTGATGAGCCGGAAGACTTGTGAAGGGAGGTTCAATGGGTCTCGACACCAATAAAACGAAAGTTGGCTTTACTGGTTAGTTGCTGATTCGCACAACACAGCAGAAACACACAATCACATATGCAACGACTCAACAGCTCAATAATACAAGCACTCCTGGAATCACGCATTCTTTCACTATATACATGTAGTACAGTATGTGGCGCAAACTCAATCTAACAGCCACTTTTCAAGAAGGAGTACAAATTAACTATCATTAGGCTCCATGATTAGCTACTAATCAGTGCACCACGCTAATCTGACTTATAGCCACCAATTTTAGGTCTGCATCCAACATTTCAATCAGTGTCATGCCAAGCCACAGATTTTACATGATACAAATTCCATCCAGTGAGCACAGCCTAAATGGAATGCGTTTTATCCATACTTGGTGCGTTTTGGATAGCTAGACCAGTGTTGTCACAGTCAAAAACAAAACTTCAAGCTTGAAAACAGTCTCTGTGATCAGCTACTAATCAGGGCACAACGCAAATTTGACTCGCGACTTCATTATCTTTTAAATGTAAGCCAGAAGCCATGTCACTCGCGTCAGAAAGCATTAAGCAAGTTTAAGCAAGTCCAGAATTGTGCAATGTATGCAAGAGATACTGTGTAATATGTATGGCAGAAATCTTGGAGATCGGTCCATAATTGACCATGTTCTGCTCTTTGCAGTGTATGCCTGCTGAAGGCAAATTTATATAAAATGTCTCGGATTTTCAACTTTCAAGGCCCAAAAACTCAATTTGACCCCCCTTTTTTTCCTCGATTTTTTTTTGTCCGTTCGAAAGCGAATAGATAGCGCTACATTTCCATGAAATAAAAAGTTCGGACTCGGTGTTATAGGGGGGTCAAATCGGGCCCGGAAGGGATTCGAAAAATAATTTTTGTCAGAAATTTGGTCGAGTAGGCTATCGTTTGAAAGAGAACGCTCTTCTGATTCTAAATATGCAATCCCCAAGTTTCTACATCGATTCGTTCCCGAGTTATAAGCCGAAATCTGAGGTTGGGTCGAAAAAGTGACCCTCTCAAAAATGGCCGGGAAGGTGATAAAATGTCTTTTTAGGTCAAATTAAACCAAAATACAAAATTTTAGCCAAATCGGAGACAAAAAGTTGAGATTTGTCCGGGAAGAGTCGATACTTAGAAAAACCGGCTCTTAATAGGTTCAGCTTCACTTGGAACTAAAGAGCTGTTACTTCAGACTACCGAAGCACGCTGGTCTGGGCTGGTATTACACTGGCGTAATAATGCTGCCAAAGGACGAGCTGGCCAGACGAGTACATCAGGTTCCGGTCACCTACTTCCTCTGCGACCACGTCAGCAAGAAAACTGCCAGAACCGCCTCCACCGTCAACTATGGCGTTAAGAAGCAACCGGAACGCACCAAACAACAGGAGTTCGGCGGTGAGAATCGGCAGTAATCAGTGGTTTATATCATGGAACAGCATTTTGTAGACGCAATTAGAGATCAGAAGATCGGCTGGCTCAACCGACTGCCTGTAATCGAAGCCAAAGCTTTGTACGAGGAGCTTTCGGTCGACTTCGACCACCATCTACCTCTGCATCAGACCTTTCTCAGAAGACTGGTCGACTTGGTAAGTTTTTGTTTTTAATTTCCGACTTCTTGTACTTGAACTTTATTTTTGTCGCCCAAGCACCAAGACATGTTAGTAACGAAATCACGCAGAAAGAGTGTTAGTGGGCAACAGGATGCGCAATGTACGTATGTATTGTATGTACATATGTCTTTCCTTTGCTGCTTTCCGCCCGCCCAGATGGCAAACTGAACTGAAGTATAGTCATTTTTCGTTTTTTTTCTATTGGCGAAAATAACTAAAACAGAACTTCTGGTGTTGGATGATTTGATTGCCCATGTAAAAGATCTTTCAAAATTCTCTGATTTCTTTGCTTTAGTAAAAAGTCCTTTTTTACGCCAATAAGTTAGTGGATTTTATATGCCTCTTCATTCTTACATATCTAAATTTAAAAGGTCTACATAGTTTGTACCATTTCTAATGATACAAAAATGTACGTGTTCAATTGAAGAAGTACAATTTTTTATCCAGCTGCTGAGCAACAAGTGTGACTGGGTATTGTTGGGTTTCTTCCGTTCTGTATTATCCGTCCAAGCCTGGAATTTCTAGAAAATCTACTCTGTTTGTTTACCGGTCAACACGCACCTTCATCTAGCTACTTATTGCTGTCTAGACATGGGCTAGAATTTCGGCTGAGGGGGTAGAGTTTTCAATTCCTGACGGGCGGCTGAGGGGGTGGTAAGCCCAAAAGTCCCATTTTTGGCTAAAATTAAGGTTTTTTGGCATATTTTTCATTATAATAAGCTAACATAAGCTATTTTGAGCTCACTTACACCTAATCCAGGCACATTTTTATCATAATTTTCTATTCAAAATACTTCCAAAAAATTTCTGAGGGGGGTAGCGGCCGGCTGAGGGGGTAGGTCAGAGCCTGAGGGGGCCACCTCCCCTCAGCTCCCCTTTGCCCATGTCTGATTGCTGTCTTGTTGGACTCATTAATTACTAATAAATGGTCAAATGTTACGAATTTCAGGGACCGGCGTCCCGTTTTCGGCAGGACATTCTCAATGTGACGCACCACGCCGAATCTCTGATTAACAAAGATGAATTGCTCAAGTATCTCGGTACCAAATTGGACGCTTCCGACGACAGCACTGCCAGTCGCAAGTACTTAACACTCTTTATAGTCTATTCTTTATGCTATGTATTTTTGCCCGTAAACAGGTCATGCGGCAAAAATCAGTAGCAAAATTGTTTTGTTTTTACTGGCAGTTTTTGCACTTCTTTGTCTTCTGGGCGTCATGCATGATAATTTACAGCTAAAACAGAAAACAGTCAGGTACTTAACGCTCCTCCCCCCTTGTGATACCGACACCATATGGTACCGGCACCCATGGCCATGGGTAGGGGTACCATAATGGTAGCACCGCAATTGCCGAACGTGGGGTACCATATTTGGTACCAACCACTACTCTAGGTACCGGTACCATAACAGGGTTCGTGCGGGACCTGGAAAGTCAGGGAGTCATGGAAAAGTCAGGGAATTTAAAAAAGTCAGGGAATTTGGTGTCTGGTCAGGGAAAAATTTGATAGCAGCAGAAACATCTCGCCGCCAAATGGTCCTGTCAGCACTTTACACAACACCCTTTTGAAGATCGGTCTTCTGACTTTATATACTACTACCTAAACCGAAAATTTACCATCTGAATACCGTTTAAAGGCGTTTTACAAAGCCAATTTTTTAAAATTCCCTCATTGGTTGCAGTTTCCTCACCCTGGTTGGTCAGGGAATTTTGACTTTGGTCATGGAAAAGTCAGGGAAAGGTCAGGGAATTTTGCTGTACAAAAGCCGCACGAACCCTGCATAAACGGCGTTAAGTGTCTGACATTAAAAATCGCTGAAATACAGTTAAAACTGCTGTTTCACAGAAAATCTCAGCAATTCTTGCGTCTGAATTGTAATATCAAACTACAGAATTGACCTGAAAATTTGACCCGAAAATTACTTCCTAGAGAACTCGAGGGTGTAGAAAATTGATGGTTTCAAATCCCTGGGGCATACAGGAAACAGGGGATCCGGGGAATCTGCCCCCACCAGACGTAGGCCGGAACTCCTCCCCCGAGATGGTGAGTAATTTTTTTGAGCAATTTTTTGCCATTTTTATAATTTCGGTCAGACACTAAAATTGCTAAAATAGTACTGTAAAATAGTACTTTTTAGCTGTAATTGAGTGTCGGTAGTACAGTGTAGTGTGCAGTACTGCGTAATTTTGTGATAACGCTCTTAACACGTCCTATGTAAATTCAGGTGCACGGCAGTTTAGGTCAGTCTAATTGTAAAGTTACTGACGCGCTCAATTGCCTTTGATCAGTCTCTTGCTATGCACTGTTGCTGATAAAACCTTCCTTTGGCCACCTAACTTGCGCTCACGCTGTTAGGTTATGGGCCCAGCCCCCTGGCTTTTTTCTTTTGTGGTTTACTGAGGTAAACCCCCACACACCTCCCGCAGCTATGGCTTAGTCTGCTTTGGCTCGTGTGACGCGTATGTATGGCAGAGGTGGTAACGCAGCAAGGGAAGCAGCAGTCATGGCAAGGTGCACAGATGAGGCAGGTGGCTGCAGCAGCGCCGAGATCTGAGGAGTCGGATGAGGCGGCGGTGTACTCCCGTGCCAGATGTCGTGTGATCGTCCTTCACTTCGGTGCACCTCAGCAGACGTTGTCCTGTGGGCCTGTCCGTCTCGCTGATGCCTGGGTCGGTTCCAGCACTTTTGTTCTGTGTGCTGAGGTGGCTGATTCTGCGTGTGAGGATCGTGCTTCCAGCAACGAGAATGTGTCTGGACTTCAGTCAGGCGGCATTGTTGCTTCTACAGTCACGCAGAATGGATGCCCCTCTCAACAGACAGTAGGGGCCCGGAATGGTCAGGTATCATGTCGTTTGTATTTGAAGGCTGATCCCGTTCTTGTAGACACCGTCAGTTCGGTTCGCCTTGGTTGGTCGCATGATGGTGGAGACCAGATACAAAAACAACCCATCTCACTTGGCTCCGGATGTCCCTCACGCGTAGGGACACCAGCTGGTAAACCGGTTAGTTTGTCTAACTTGCCCCGTGCTCTCGTTTCCGTTTCCGCTGATCGCCTCGTACAGCCGGAGGAGGAGGAGCGTGCAGCTGTACCTCGTCTCCAGCGTGAAGGGTTTCTGAGCAAACCAGATGTACCCGCGGTCATTCGGCAACCAGTTGAGAAGCCAATGGCACCAGCAGTCCTTGCAGTTCCTCCAGCGGTTCATGATCTAGCTCTTCGGCCAGTTGAGTTAGTCAATCGCCAGGTTCGTCAGGTTCAGGAGGAGCAACAACAACCGGAGTCACAAAGTACACGCCATTGCCAGTCACAACTACGGCCACCAGTGGAAGACTTGTGTTGTAAACACCTGTTCTGTGATATGTTGTGTCTGCGTAGTCACTTTATTCTACTGGTGTGTTGCCTAATTCGACTAGCCAGTCAAGTAGCCTAGCCTAGCCAGTAATTTAGTAGCTTCTCTTGGTTTTAGCTCTTCTTTATGTAGGTGATTTTTGCGTTATCAAGGAGGAGTGTCGGTAGTACAGTGTAGTGTGCAGTACTGCGTAATTTTGTGATAACGCTCTTAACACGTCCTATGTAAATTCAGGTGCACGGCAGTTTAGGTCAGTCTAATTGTAAAGTTACTGACGCGCTCAATTGCCTTTGATCAGTCTCTTGCTATGCACTGTTGCTGATAAAACCTTCCTTTGGCCACCTAACTTGCGCTCACGCTGTTATTGAGCATAAATAAGCGATTTTTGGCGCTTTTTAGTGCCCAACCCCTTCAGACCCAGGCAATCAGTTCGGTATGAGTAGGTACCCAGTACCAAAAGTAGTACCTAGCCATACCGAACCGATTGGGCAAAATGCCGTAGCAGGACAACAGTAATAGTAGTGGTGTTGATTTTGAGTGATATGGAGCAACGGAAGAGTCTGCTGGTGGAGTGTCTGACGGCCAGAGGCAGTGTGTTGGCCGACCAATTCCTCTCGCTCACCTCCGACCCGCTGCCTGCCGCCTTCCGTCGCGGAGCGCCGACTAAACTGCGCTCCCCGTTTAAACGACGCGCCGCCACGCCCCGCAGCTCAAGTACGGCCGATATGAGCTCAGACGACAAGACGGCTGCCTTCGACGAAACTGGCTACGACTCTCAGAACGACCAGCCACCACACAGCGATCTGGAAGTCACTCTACTGGACTTGGACCAGCTCTGGGTCGAGTTGATGAAGTGGACCGAACCGACCGACTCTAAAGTAGTGGCTTCTTAATCTTTCCTCTTTAAGCAGAAATCAATTTGGTCTTCTAGTGCTGCTCAATAAGTTGCGCTAGAAAAGTCGTGCGAGCAAATGAGCCAACGCTTTTCTAGCTATTTTTGTTAAAAGTTTGTTTGTTTTTTAGTTCTACTGCCCTTTCGGACTGCTCCGAACACCCCTCGCTCCTTTCAGAGCCCTTCAGTGGGGTAGCCCTGTCTACAAACAACCTTCCCCTTTCTGCCATAGGTGCTTAGGCAGCGCCGATTCGGTTCCCAATCCCATTTACCTACTGGCCATCACCGGCATTCGGCGGCTTGGGTTGGGCTTTACGTCGACTACTTCCAGTCCCTTACACCGGTTTCGAACCCGCAAACAACCGCTCCCACTGATGCCGGGACCGCCGTGACGCACGGGATCAGGGCTGTTGGGTCGGTTTTTTCCTCGTTTTTTTCGTTTTTTTTTCGAAAAAAAAACCGTTTTTTTTCCTAGGGGCTCGGAAAAAACTCAAGCTAGTTTTTAAAGGAAATAGGCACAATAACTGGTTGAATTAGCTTCAAATGTTTTGAATTTACGTTCATAGAAGCCTTACAAGCATTTCCATGGCATAACTTAGCTGTTTTTGGCAAAAAATACCGGTACCATTTGCAGGCAACTTTTATTACTGTATTTTTGTTGTTTTAAAATCAAATTACTACTCTATGAAATTAGTGCATTTTGTAATAACACTCACGCTATTTCGTTGAATTCTGCAATAAAAAGCGATTGTTAAAAATTTTTTTCTGTCATCTCGGAAAATAACTTTGGAAAAAAACCGAAAAAAAAACAGGAAAAAAACCGGCTTGAGTTTTTTCCGGAAAATAAACAGCCCTGCACGGGATAGCGTAAACTACCCATGCCCAAGACGGGACTACGACGTTAAACAAAGGCGCATTTATATTTCTGCCATTCGAGTGGCACTAGCACTTTACAAATCGCTAACAACTTGGCAATTGTCAGTGCCACCCAGGTGGCAAGACTATAAATCGGTGGCTTCTAGATTGTGATGTTCTGCGCCAAACATGCCGTCGCTCACAAACACTTGGCTCGTGCCTTGCGAATACTGCAGAGAGCGTCAGAAGAACAAACCTCAAAAGAAATTGAAACCTTGTGCGCTGAGGTACTATAAGTCATTCTCCTCCCCTCACTCACACTCAGTTATATGTCCATTAAGTCATGGACCACAGACTAGAAAGAAACTGGGTAGAAATCTAAAAATCTGATGAATTTTACTGAAAAAAATTAGAAAAATTTTATGTTGTATCTCTGTTTCAGCTGTGCGACCATTTAGGCTGGAGCCACGTCGGTCGCAATCTACGCGAGTCCATGTTGGTCAGATACCCAGTTGGTTACCGTTTGTTTTAGACTCTGTCAGTGCTTGCTTTATTTGGACGTGATATTATTGGAGTCTGTCGTTTTATGTCTACTGTTTTCTCGTTGTTTGCGCTGTTTTTGCTCGGTTTTAGCTACGTCCGTTTCTGCGGCTCTCTACCTACCTACTAACCAACTCGGCTTGGCTGTGTGATTTTTGATTAGCACTTGACTTTAATAAACCTTGCCTCCGCTCTTTCATTCTTTCTATATTCAACTCGCGGTTCTTGTCCGAGTGCTTTACTTCAGACCTGTTCATACTCTTATCGAAAATGTACATTCACTTCGTACTGTTAGTTTTGTTTGTATATCTCTTCTTGCAAAATATTTTTTCAGCAAATTTTTATTATTTCAGACGGTAAAATGCAGGCCAGTAAATCAATCTGTAGGGCGGTCGGTCGTGCTCTATTGGTGTCTGGTCGGTCAGTCAGTTCGGAGGAAGTGTTGTTAGATGCGCTGGGTCCGGTGGCTACTCTGGACGACCGATCGTTCGCTTCCATGTTGCGTCAGTCTAAGTTGATGCAGATCGGAAAACCGGACGGGCGCATTCTGATCGCGCAAATAGTCAACACCATGGCCAACGATTTGTACATTGACTTTGGCGGCAAGTTCAACTGTGTCTGCAAAAGACCTAGGAAAGATCCTGAGTACGTAGGCTTGTCTAAACTTACAGGCTGAACAGCCCAGCAGATTTTTTTCTTTTAACAACCGTAGTTCTCAACTGATTTGTTGAATGAATCTTTTTGGTTGAAAGGCGAGTAAATTCTAAGAAGGTTGGTAAAATTTTATTAGATATTTTGCTTGGTTCCTGAGATATTTGCCTTCAAAGTCGAAACAGAGTGTTGGCCATGAACGAGAGCGATTTTTCTGATTCAGTTGCACTTCATAAGAAGACAGATTCCTACTGCAAAGGGCTAGCTTAACAACGCTTAGTTTACTGCTGAAATAACCGTGTGTGTGTCGTGAGTAAAGGCTCGTTATTAGCTGTCAGAGTAGGAATCTGTTTTATTACAGTGTGCATTGCAATGGAATAATAAAAATCGCGTTTCTGCATTGCAAAAATGTCTGTTTTGAATTTGAATGCAAATATCACAGGAACTAAGCAGAGTATCTTAATAAAACTTTCAACAATCATTTCAAGAATTTATTGCTTTCTCGTTCAAAAATATGCATTCAAATCGGTTGAGATTTGTGGTTGCCCTTTAGTCATGTCTGGCTAATCGCCTTCCGAACAAGATTAGGCCAATTTTTTCGTATGTCTCTTTAAAACCGGACGAAAAATTTGCGGTTCCCACGTCGAACTTTGTGTCGGTAAGTGATTCATTAATCCGGGTCTATATAATTAGGACAAAATCGAAGAAATCTGATACGCAACTAAGAAAAACTGTCATTTTGGTCGTTCACCCCAGAAGTATGTAATGTTTCAGCTTTGATTCGCTAATCCGGGCAAACCTGGCCGGTCCCAACTTGTCCGTATTAACGAAACACGATTGTAGTAAATGATCGGCTGATTTGTTTTTTGACATGTCATGTAGATTGTTAGTGCGTAGTAGCTCCCATTTTTAGCTTCCACTGTACAGTCAGGTCTCGTTAATCCGGACAAGTTGGAACCGGCCAATTTTGCCCAGATTAGCGAATTTCCGGAAAAATAATCACATTCTGAATCAAAGAAAAGCATTATTCAATTGAAAATTCACACCTGAATTGAAAAATTGCGCATGGATTTTGTCCATATTAACAAAATCCGGATTAATGAGTCATATAACATGTGGGAAAATTGGGACCTGGCCTAATCTTGTCTGGAAGGCGAATATCCGGATTAACGAGGTGCGGATAAACGAGACATGACTATATTTCAACTTTTCGTACTGTACATCTTGTGAGTAGTGAAAGATTTCGCAGGCAGTACAAGCGTGGATCGCTGGTTCTGATCAGACTGCACGACCTGGAGCTGTCCTCACGCTTTCTGGGCGCCGACAAGGACTTGACTCTACTGGAAGCCGACGCTACCTTTTTGGGTCTGTACGGCAGACGACCCACGCCTGCTCCTAACACCCCTCAGACGTCGTCTGAAAATCCGATTGAAGAAGATTTGTTTGACTGACTTGTTCTTATTCGATAAAACTCTGTATTTATTATTCTGTGTTGACTGCCTTTCAAATTACTGGTTCCTTTCCGGGTAACATATTTGTTGGTCAGGCGATCATTTGACCGGTGTTAAGGTAATTACTGTACTATGTATGAATTTTTATGTAGTCTGTTTTCCGTTGAATGAATCAGCTGTCTTCAAAGCGATCTACCTTCAAGCCACCGGTGAGTAGTATTTTTCTTTTTGCTTGATTTGCTGTACGTTTTGCTGCAAGTTTTAAATAACTGAAATTTGTTTTCGTAGTCCACCCTTCTATGTTTTTTTACCCACGCGAGTGCAAATTTTCCCGCCAAGCTTGCAGAATACTATGTAGCCAATTGTTTTGTTAGTTAAAAAATGCTGAAAATTTATAAAACTGACGTATAACAACAGTGAAGGGACTAGTCCGATTAGCTATTTTTAGCTACTTGTATACATGGCTAAATAAGTAGTTACTTATAGCTAATGAAGGCATCTATATAGCTTTGCAGTTATTGACCCACCCTTTTTGCCATAGTTACTGAAAGATTTGTTCCAATATCCGACCGTTTTTCTACTGTCTCTAGCTAAAAAGCAATCTGCAGCTGCAAAGCTATAGATACGTACCTTCATTAGCTAACAGTGGCACTAGTTGCATACTGTACGTATAAAATAAGCTAATCCGAATCGGCTAATAGTAGAGTAGCTATACTGTACATGGCTAAAGTCCGCTGACAACGTAAAGCAACGCAACGCAACGTAAAACTGTACAACCGAAGGTTTAAGTGAAGCCCAAAAAAAGTCGATGAATCAATTTTTGTTTGTTTCAGCTACTGAAGCCAGCGCCGTCGACTGAGAGTGTAGAGGAAGAAAAGGAGACTGATTTGGAGACAAAACTAGCTGCGTTGGAGACTGAAATAGAGTCGCTGCATTCTCAGGGCTACGAGGAGCGGACCTTACCGCAGTTTATCGACCAGTTGCACCGCTACAACGAGACCAAAGACCTCTGTCAGGCGTTGCTGGGTCGACTGGCCGTTCTGAAGGGCGTCACTTCTAAGTCGTTGCACCGGCAGTTTGGGCTCGACGACCGGGATTAATAGCCGACATGCCGGTCTATCACATCTTTGTGATAAACCGAGCCGGGAGTCTAATCTACGATCTGGACTGCTCGCCGAAAGCCACTGAGCTGGAGAAAACTGTCTCCTACCCGCTGGACTTCCGTCTAGAGATAATCGACCAACGACCGACGGTGATGTTCGGCGAACGGGACGGAGTTAAGGTGGGACACGTGATTTTGGCCGTCAATGGAGAGACGGTGAACTGCGGTAGAGTTCTGCTCAAACAGACCGAGTCTGCCGACACAGAAGTGGACGTAATTGAGGTAAACACAAGCGCCGTCCCTTACTGGCTAAACTAGTGTAAGTCTTTGAAGCTAAGTATCAGCTTTTGTATTTGAAGTTGCTTGTGATGCATCCTTGCATCTCCTACAAGCTAAATATCATGCATGAAAAAAAATTTATTAAAAAAAGCTTTTGGCGTTCAAAAATTTTTTTTACAACTAACGTACAGTACAGAAGAATGTACTATGTTTCAGTATGTGTCCAAGGAAGAAAACTACCCATTGAGCATCCGTTTCGGCCGACCGACACTGAGCACGAACGAGAAAATCATTCTCTCCAGCATGTTCCACTCGCTCTATGCCATTTCCGCCCAGCTGAGCCCTGTGCTCAAGAGTTCCGGCATACAATCGCTGGAGACCGACAACTTTACGTACGTACATACGTAGGTTGCATCACCAATAAATAATAAGAATGCTCAACTCAATGCCCTACCGTGCGCCCAATATTGCCTCTTGAAAAAAGCAAACACTTTATTGCAGCCGCAACTGTTTTCTGCTCTACGCAGGAGTGTTTGATCTCCTGTAATACATGGGCCGGAAAAATCCGGAGGAATCTGGAGATCTCTGGGTGCTGTTTTGCCTTAAAAAGCGAAAATGATCCTCCTCCGGGTTGGGGAGCGGTGTATGGCCGTTTCGATTGGAATTCCGGTTCCGGTGCTGAAGGGTGCCGGAAGGAACCGGAACTTTTTTTCAGTTTTCCGTCTTTTTGGAAGCAAACCTGCTAAATTTAATGTCACAACGCTAAACAAACGCTATTAATAAACCGCCTAAAAATAGGTAATAATTTTGATTGATATGACAACCTTTTCTCAGAAGTGCACTTCTTCCGTAATTTGCTGCAGCCCATGCAGTGCTTAACATTTTACACTAGTTTCTGATGGAAAACTTCGGTTGCTTCGACACTTTAAAGCCGAAATTTAAAAAACAGAGGGGTTAAACAGGTGGCCAAACCTAAGAAAGGCAAAATAAACAAGTATTGGGCTTCCTGAAGGGAGAATGTAGGGTACTCTGAGAAATCACTAAACCGCTCCAATGTATTTGGTACTTAAACGGTGTGCAAACACTCCTTGGACATGTAAAACAGTAATGTACAACGCGGCATGCTTTGTGGAGCGGCTTCGGTGCAACGATGGTAACATGTAATGTTTCGTGGCAGATGTGCCCGTTCTAACTTTAGCAAAGCACCCCGCAATTGTCTCCTGTAGTTTTCAGCTAGCATTTTTGGTTCTGGGAGCAACTTCAAATTTTTAGCCTCTGCTGAAATTGCTTTCACAAAATAGTTCGTAAAATTGTTCGGGGGGCAGGAGATAGCGCCAACCAGAGAGGGGTGTAACCATACATGGGCCGGGGGTATACCCCTCCCCCTCGGCCGGCCATACCCCCCTCGCCCACACACGCCCCCCCTCCCCCTCCCGGAGGGAGGAAATTTTCGCTTATTTAAGGCAAATTAGGCGTTTTTTGGCCTTTTTTCGGGGGACCCCCCCCCCCCCGAGGTCTCCAACCCCCCCTACCCCCCTCCGGATTTTTCCGGCCCATGTATGGGTATAACCCTCTCGAGGGGGCCGGCACATTTGGTGTAGTGGTTTAGGCCGCATAGCCACTGTGCGCGACGTCATTGCGCTCATCTTTGCATCTCATTGCAAGTTTCTTGCCGCAAAGAGTTGGTCGTCGGCGCAAAGCCCCACCTAGGCCACCGAAAGCTGGTGACAGCGAGTAGGTAAAATGGGAACCGACATGATCTGCCGTTAGTCCGAAGCCACTCCACAAAGCATGCCGCATTGGAGGAGAAGATCTACGATGTCAGAAGCTGTCTGAGAAACCAACTATGCCGGGAGCCCTCTGGCGTATGGGGCATCGGCGGCCGTCGGGAGCTGTCAGCATAATGGCATCAACACGTCGGCCGCCCTCCTGGTGACCGGCGCCCAGCAGGATGGCTAGGAGTGGCTGGCAGTGAAAGAAGGGCAACGTCCGAGATGACGAATCACGAGGTTCACGAAATGGACCACGAGTCTGATCGTAGGCCGTAAGGCACATCGGATCGGATCGGACCAAGGGGTGGTATTGGCCGTCGAGGGGCGTAAAACCCCCTCACCCCCGGCCCATGTATGCCCAAAAGTTCCGGTTCCTGTTCTGGCCGGCAAGTAATTAACTAATTGAACGTTGTACGTACAGTATGTAGTTGGTACGTACGTACTGCTGCTGAACGTTGATACGTACCGATTAAATGCAGACAGTACGTACTTGTAAGATGTGAATTGACAGGTTGCAATGCTTTCAAACGGTCACCGGCACCAAGCTGGTGGTGGTTGCCGACCCGTCGACGCCCAATCTGGACCAGTTGCTGAAGAAAATATACGAATTGTACGCCGACCTGGCGCTCAAGAACCCGTTCTACTCGCTGGACATGCCCATCCGATGCGAACTGTTCGACTCTGCACTGCAGACCCTGCTGGACCGGTTCGATCGGTCCGGACTGGTCAACATCTAACTTACTGCCTCTCCATACTACTGCTGCTGTATCTTTGGTCTTTGATCTGACCTGTAATTCTAAACAGCATACATGTACCACCCCCACCGACAATGGGACAGAACGTAGTTTTTGGTGGACGTTGTTGCGCTTTTTTACTGCATATTTCGAATGCTAACCAGTAAAACCGCGATTTTTAGCTGTATTCGAGCATGGATTAGCATTTTTAGCCCGAAACTGCTATTTTTGAGCGATTATAGTATTCTGCCTGTCCACTCCCGTCCCAAATTCTCAGTCAGATCCCCAACTTCGCTCCCCTTCGGCGTATGATCCGTGTACGAAAGTACATGTATGCTAAATAGACATCCATATCTGCTACAGTACAGTACGAATTACGCCATCGGTGGCGTACTGTAGCGCCCGAACTGTTTATAGTAGCGTTAACATACTAAATTTGCTGATCGTTTCTATCTACAGTGCGTTACAAAATTGTGTTCGTTACGTTATTCTGAATTGGTTAATCATAGCATAAAGTAAATAAAGTATACGTGTGAACTTGATACTTTTCGAGTCTGGGTCTCTTCGCAATATTTCCTTTCGATTTCTTTAAAATTAGCTGAAATGTCGTTATTACAATGTATGTTGGTGTGTAGATGGCCGGTCAGTCTGCCGGTCAGTTCCAGTTTCTCGGTAAAATCCCCGGTCAGCAGGGCTATCTGGTCATCAACGAGCAAGGCGCCGTTCAGATGGTTTGTTTATCTTTTTTATAATTTGCTTACACAATACGCTACTTAGCTTGCTTGGTGCGTTAAGGTGGGTTCACTTAGTCTGACGGCGTCAGCAAGTCGAGAAATCGACCCCAATTTGAGTAGAAAGAATCAAGCAAGGAGACATGTCTGTGCTCACTAGACTTTTTGCGGACAAACTACCGTAATTATCGAACCGTGTTGCTTGGTTCCCGATGCCGACAGGAGACTACATTGTATGTGAATTGAGTTTTGACTCAGTTTTTCTGGGCCGCTAACCGACGCTCGGCCCCGATATTTTGCCGATGGCGTTGCCGACGCCAACAGACTATGTGAACCGACCAGAAATTGTATCTGTATGATTGAGTGTCTACATTATTTCTTATTGTGTGGTTGACCTTAGTATATTCTGTGACTCCGTTTCAATACGTTTCCGGTTCGGTTTTTAGTCTTCGGGTGACCTTCAGAACAGAGATAGTTTCGCCACAGTGATTACCAAGATTCTACGTCTGCTCAACTCTGCTCAGCTTTCTAAGCACTCGTTCAATCGGATCACTAGTAGTAGTTGCTTGTGAGCGCTGAAAAACAAGCTAATTGGTGTGTTTCAGTAAACTACGAGCAACATTATTATTCGGTGGTGGTGGCTGGCAGCAAGGTTCTGGTCGTAAAGCGCCCCTACCCGCTCGAACAGTCTAGATCGGAGATTGTCTGAATGTTGCTACAATTTCGTTCATACTGCTTTTTATAGCAGGCAGCAGGGCACAATGTATAGCGTGCTAGTATGTATTGCTCTGTTCGATGTACATACAGGACAATACGACCATACACTGACGTGCCGGTACCGTTACAAGCCAGAGAGAGCCAGGTTTTTACCTGGCAACTCGAAAATGCAGTGGTTTCCTATTCACACAAACAATAAAGCTTCCATGTGTTGTGTGTTTGACAAGGTCTAACGGAATTCCGACTACGGTTATTATTGGTTGTTGGCCGCAGACCAACTGGTGCAGTAGTTCTAGCAAATTTCGTGTCCACAATGGTTTGTTTGGTGTCTGTGGCAGAATGGGTGGTGCTGGTGCTGCTGTCGCTGCACTGGGTTCTTTGTCCGTGGACCAAAGTGGAGGAGAGTTTCAACGTTCAGGCTATCCACGATCTGCTTTTCCACGGCGCTAACGTTTCTGAGGTAGTTAGTACGTGGACGTGCCTTGTCAATGGCCGTTGTATCCGAGCTACTACAGAGTGTCAAACAATCAAACTCCCTTCAGTGGCTTATCAAGCATTTGGCAAAGTTTACAATGTGTCTGGTTGGACCGCTTTCCAACCGGAGCGAGAAAATTTTAAAAATGTAGCCCTCAAAAAGGCATTTAAACGTCAGTCTAAGCAAAGAATAGACAGTTTTAGCACATAATTGATTAGTTTCTCTTATTTTTGACTGACTGTCTTTTCCTACGTAGCTCAAACGCAAAGGGGTGTACCCACCCTACACCCCCTGAATACGCCACTGAACCCCTTCCCAGAGCAAACTAAGCGTGATCGCACAAAATTAATGTACATTGTATGAACTAGAGTGCGAACAATACCTGAAAAACCCAATACCAATACCTGAGACCCCCAATACCCAATACTTGCACGGCTGCGTCAAAAATGGTATTTCACTGGACTGGTACATTGCAATGATGCAGACAGGATCTTTGGCACTGGGATTAAAATTTTGAAAAGGCCTGATTGGGCCACTGCCCAACCAAGGGGAGACAATTTTGAGAAAATGCGTTTGAGCAGTAGCCTTTGGCCAAGATGTAAAATTTTGAATGTGCCTGGTTGGGTCAGGGTAAGAAAATTCAGCAAAGTTAGCCTTCAAAAGCGCGTTTAAAAGGCATTCCGGGCATAAAATTAAGAGAAATTACAAGTTTTAGTAGTTTAAAGTGGTCTGGTTGGGCTGCTGACCGGCAAGGGCGAGAAAATTTTAAAAATTTAGACTTCAAAAACACATTTAAAAGGCATTTTGAGCATAAAATGGACAGTTTTAGTACATATTTCATTAGTTTCTTATATTTTTGACAGACCTTCTCTTCCTACCTTCACCGCAAAGGAGGTGTACCCACCCTACACCCCCTCGATACGCCGCTGCCTTTGAGAAAGCGCTTAAAAGCCATACTGAGTGTAAACGTAGCAGAAATTTAGATTCAATAAATGCGTAGTTTAATCGCGTTTCTTATTTTCGTCGAATTCTTTTCCTAACTCGGCTGGAAAGGGTGTACCACCCCGCAGCCCGGGTACGTACATGTACGCAGACATGGGCAAAGGGGGGGCTGAGGGGGGGTTAGCCCCCCCTCAGGCTCTGACCTACCCCCATCAGCCGGCCGCTACCCCCCTCAGGAATTTTTTGGAACAATTTTGTATAGAAAATTATGATAAAAATATGCCTGGATTAGGTGTAAATGACCTCAGAATAGCTTATTTTAATGAAAAATAAGCCAAAAAACCTTGATTTTAGCCAAAAATCGGACTTTTTGGCTTACCACCCCCTCAGCCCCCCCTCAGGAATTGAAAATTCTACCCCCCCCCTCAGCCGAAATGCTAGCCCATGTCTGCATGTACGGTACTGGCACATTCTGTAAGTAAGTAAGTAAAGTTTATTCCCAGACACACATGTAGCATAATGATAGTACAAAGTAACGATAAGAGCGATATGAGTCAAGGAAAATCGTTAGAAATGGCACATTTTTTTTTAGATAAGAACAGGGAAATTCATTACTGTACTACGTACTTAGAAAAGCGGGACACTATGAGAAATTCTATGAAGTTTTAGTTGATTAACGCAAAACCAGCTTCCTAAACCTAATCATCGACCAACCTTTTCGATTTTTCTATATTAAATTTTTCAGGTCAACATCGATTTTTTTCGATTTTGACAGGTCCCAATTAGTATTGGGTATTGGGTTGTAAAAACCCCAATACCCAATACCAATACCCAATACCTCGAAAACACCCCAATACACCCAATACCCAATACCAGTTCGCACTCTAGTATGAACCGATGAGTTTAAATATTATTTCTGGTTTTATGATTTTGTGGGTCTGGAGAGCGTAAATTGGCAGTTTTGGCATGCAAAATGCGTGAAAAGAAGCAAAAACATTACGAAAACCAAGGTAAATTTATGGAAATTTAGAAATAGTGAATGCAATTCTATTTGCATGATTATAATTGATTGCCAAACAACATCGAACAATTGCATTTACCTTTCTTCTGTTGCATTTGACTAAAAGGCGGAAAAATGAAGTTTCCATGAATAAAAGTTAATCATGCTTATAGTTTAGTTTATACCGGGGAGGGAGAGGCTTCATTGTTCGGCACTCAGTACAAGCAGTGTGGCATCATACGTACATTGTACGTGCTGTATGATTTGAAAATGGGTACCTGTATTTACAGTACGATCATCTTGAGTTTCCTGGAGTTGTGCCCAGAACATTCGTTGGTCCGCTGATTATAGCCGCACTATCCAAGCCAGCTACCTGTTTACTGAGTTGGGCGGATGCTCCTAAATATCTCTCCTTCATTATTGGTAGCTTTTACACATAGAGAGAGACTTGTATTGGTCGACCCGGACCGACTCGAGTGAAGGTTTGGGTCGGGCCGGGGACTGCCGGGCCGGGTCTACCATAGTATTCTCTGTCCTCAGAATGCCTGTTGTTACCTACCTACGAGGGCTAATTTTTCAAAATTTTCACGCCTGTTTGGGCAGTAGCCCAGCCAATGCCCATTACACCACAAAAAATTTCTGTACTAAATTATAATTGCACTTAAGCTGCTCTTGTACCTAGTGTCGTCAATAGACATTCTAGTCAGAGAACGCAAATTTAGTTTTCAAAAATCCACTCTAAGCTTTTTTTCCATAGATAGTCAATACTGATTTTCCGCGGTTCTCCAGCTAGTTTAGGTTTGCCGAGCCGGCCCGTACGAGTTTCTACTTGGACACCATAAAGCGAGTTTAGTTAGAATGCAACCAGGTTTCAGTGCGGTTCGTACTGGGCACCCTCTACTTTCTCTGCTTTCGACAGTTCGCACGTGCAGTCAGGAACAGTTACGGGGGATCAACAGCAGTCTGGTTGTGTCTGATCACCTGTTCTCAGTTTCACCTTAACTTCTACGCCTCTCGACCTCTCCCCAACACGTTCGCCTTTCTCTTAGGTACGGCAATAATTTAACTGCTACTTACAGTGTCTGTACCTAGAGTTTACGCGTACATTGTACGTTTATCAGTTTAGTTCAAAGGTTATGTAGTCTGCCGACCAGGGCGACAAAATTTGTTCTAAGTTAGCTTTCAAAAACGCGTCTAAGGTATTCTTGCCCGTTAACGCGGCAGAGATATACAGTTCTAATAAATGTTTGAAGCTGTGCAGATAGAAGCCAACCAGGACGAGAGATTTCTGTAAGACTAGGCGTGATTTCTGGTCCAGTTGGTGTGTCGTCAGTGTGCAGGTGCAACGGTTTCAGTCTTGCTGGTCTACAGTTGTCTTCTGAAGCAGCGATCTCAGCTGGCAGTGTGGTTGGCCACCTGGTCGGCGGCGATTTTCCGCTCTGAGTTGGTTCTGCTCTACGCTCCTTTGTTTCTCCCTCTTCTACTCAGCCGACAATTGCACTTAAGCAGAGCTATTGGACATGGCCTTCTCGCGCTCGCGGTTGCCTTAGGTGCGTACATACAGTAGCCTGTCAAGTAGACCAGTGTCTAAGCTATGAGCGCTTGTTTTAGCCGTTACTGTGCCGTTAGACTCATATTTTTGGGGTTATTGGCTGTGGCCGGAAGGCGTGGTCTGGTGGTACAATGTTGTTCTGAACAAAAGCAGCCATTGGGGAGTGAGTTTTATACTTTCTCAAGTATAGTAATGCAGGATCCGTGAATAAAAGCATTTTTACTGAGGCAACCGTATCTCAACCAGTGAATGAATCTTTTTCTAATGAAGGATACGTACTCTAAATAGATTGTTGAAAGATTTGAGATTTCTGTTAGCATTCTCTGCTTAGTTCCTGAGATTATATTTGCCCTCAAAGTCAAAACAGATTTTGACTAGAGCGAGCGATTCCTGTGTACGCACTGCTAGAGTTATCGAGGCTTTTACTGGTGACACACACGCTCGCCACTTCACAAGTAAAGTCCGGTTAGCCCTAGCAGTGAGTAGAAATCTGTTTATTATGAAGTGCAACGGAATAAGAAAAATCGCTCCTGTCTAAATCTGTTTTGGCTTTGAGAGCAAATATCTGAGCAACTAAGCAGAGTATCTCAAACTAAAACTTTCAACAATCTGTCTACGTATCTTTCATTCAAAAAGGATCCATTCAAATCGGTTGAGAGTAACGGTTGTTAGTGTAAAAAATCAGCTTACTTGTGCACTTGCTCAAATTTCAGACCTTGCCTGTTCTCTGGTATTTCTATTCAGCGCTGCCACGCGCCCTTCTCTGTACGCTGCCGTTGGTTCTGCTGGGAGTTACAGTGGAGCAGAGGTTGCGTCGATTAGTGTTTGGCAGTCTGGCATTCGTGCTAGCCTATTCAGCGCTGCCGCATAAGGAATTGCGCTTCGTCTTGTACGTCGCGCCCTTACTTAACTTGGCAGCCGCCGCAGCCTGTGCCAGAATGTACGCATTCTTTTTCTAACTAGCTGGCCAGCTTTGGAAAAAAGACTGCAGCATAGTTATTTAATGAAGAGCAAATTTCAGCTGGCACAATCGGTCCAAGTCTTTGGCGTGGAGACTTTTCTTCTTGACGGCCGTTGGTCATCTGCTGGCCAATGCAGTCTTGACCAGTGGATTCCTGTACGTGTCGTCCAACAATTACCCAGGGGCTGAGGCCCTCAAACATCTGCAAGAGATTAGATGGGCGCGTCGGTATGAGCCGATCAAAATTCACATCGATGTCTTCAACGCACAGACGGGGATCTCAAGATTTCTGCATTTGTATCAGAACTGGAGGTATGCGTACACAAGGCAGACTTATATTATGCAGTATGAGCGAAAAATGTCCACTCACTTTTTCAAACTTTACTCAAACGATTCGTTCTCGGTCATTTCGTTATCGATTTGGCTCAAATTTTTGGGATTAACTATTCAGATGAACGGGTAGATATTTGGTGCCAAATTCTCATTCGCTCAGGTTTTATGAGCCAAAAACTAAAGATTAGGGTGGGTCACGGAAATTCTAATTGTTTCGTTAATTTATGGCGTATTTGCCTGAAACTTTTTAGCAATGATTAGTGTTGCAATTGGGCATAACATACTGACTGAGCACCCCTATAGCTTAAAGGGCGCTAGAATTGGAGATTTTCAAAAATATGACAAAATGTTACTTTTTGGTAAAACCGGTGAAATGACGATTCTGAAGATTTTCGATTTTCCAAAAACACTGTGGGGAAATTCCACCCACATGCATTGCATGGTCGAAATTTTCCGGAACTCAATAATTGTAATTGAAAATAATGGAAAACCATTTCAATTAATTGTAATTGAAATGAAATTCAAATTCCATAATTTTACATCACTAGGTGTCGCCGGGTGTTCTGACCCAGCTACCAAGTCCAAATAACTGGTGACGTATCCGGTCTGCCGGGACTGCCATTTATGGATCATAAGAAGCGATTAAGCCTGCCTAAATTAGCCTTTTTCTTAGTTGCGTCTTAATTATGCATGCGCCAACAGGTACGACAAGAGCGAAGGTCTGAGCCCCCAGAACCTAATCAACCGACGTTTCGATTACATTCTGGTCGGCTCCAGCCATCGGCTGAACGAAGACGTGCGCCATTTCTTGCGTCACTACCAACTGATGTACCGTGTGCAAAGCTTCGATACTGTTTCTTCGCCGCAGCTCAGTAGGTTTTTATCTGGTCTTGGGCCGCGTGTTCTGCTCAAAGAGACTGTTGCCGTGTTAGAACGACGTCCTAATAAACTCTGACTCGTCTCGACTGTAAATCCCGACAAGTTACTTTCCGTATTGTGCTGGTTATACTGTAGTACCCGGGAAGAGACCTGCGCGGGCCGCCTTTTTGACGGCCCGGCCCGGCCCGGATTTTCAAGTTTTCATCCCGTCTCGGTTGAAGTTTTGCTCCGGACGGCCACGGCTCAGGAAAGCTAAAATCGCCCAAAAATCATGCAAAATCGGTATGGAGCTGTAAATATCGATATGGAATATCGTCGAATTTTGATATCGTCGGAACACTATGATAAGTGCTCAACTCAGACCAGTAGAAATCTGTCTCCATTAGGTATGGGCAACCATTTTTAAAACTTCGCGCTACAACAACGAAAATATGCTAAAACAGCCTTGACCTGATCTGACAATTTACGCAAAAAAATCGAATTTGATTTCATGAAAAGTTAGAGAAACCCGAGTTCGTTCGAAACGCCTGCCTGCGAAGAATTTTTCTATGGCGCACTTGCTACCATTTTTAGTTATGGGCACTACGTAGATTTGAATAATTCGAGCTAATTTGCGGTACAAAAAAATATGCTAAAACGATGATAGCATGACCGGATGAAACATAGGCAGACCGATGGATTCGGCTGAAACTTCCTAAAGGGTATTCATGACCGCCGGAATCGATACTGACACCGACCTTGAAAACATTGATCCGGATACCGTTTATCTGATAGTGTTGTTAGGCTCTTTTTTTTAAAAAAGGCTTTTTTTAAAAAAAAAGCTTTTTTTTTGAAGGCTCATTTCGAAAATTTTTTATTTTATTCACAGTATGGAAATTTTGGGGGAAAATCGCTGAATTTAGCCTCAGATATACATTAGAAGTGCAGTTCTATCAATTTCTTGCCTATTCTAATCATAAAAATAGGTTTTGAAGGGCAGCAGCCACTCTGTGAGCAATGCTGCAGGTAGAATATCGACTCTCAGGCTGTAACACTATGTTTGAACCAAAGTATCAGCTTTTGCATTTAAAGTTGCTTCTGATGCATCCTTGCATCCCCTACAAGCTATATTTCATGCTAGGAAAAAATTTTGAAAAAAATTTCGAAATGAAAAATTTTCATAAAAAAAGCCTTTTTTTGGCTTTCAAAAAAAATTTTTTTTTACAACTCTAGATCTGGATACTTGATCCGGATACAATTCAGCTTTCAATTAGGTGGCCCAGTTGAAAGAAAAACGGGTTTGTACTCAAAAGACAAATTTTCGCATGTATATTTTAGCAAAAACAGCTTAGTTTTGCCAACGAAATGCTTGGAAACCTTTTATTAACGTAAATTCAAAGCATTTGAATAGAATTTACCCAGTCATTGAGCCTATTTGTTTAAAAACTTGCTTGAGTTTTCCCGTAGTTTAATTTTTCTGAGGCTCTCAGAAAAAAGCCGGTTTTTTTTTAAAAAGCGAGGAAAAAACCAACGCAACCGCCCTGGACGCTGGCCTGCTAGTTACAGCAGACATGCAATACAGTAGCGGGATGACAGCTCCTAGAAAACACCACTGTATGATAATATCAGTCACACCTAAAACGCACGTGCAGACACATACATACATGCGTACGCACTCATACATCGGAAAATCCTTTGCGGTGATTATATAACCTATCGATACGTGTTAGCCCTCAAACTTACAGTCCTCTATGTCAAACTTTCAATTTTGGGTCTGAATACTCAGACTCGATGGAATCAGAGACTGACTCTTACATCAGCGAAATGCAAGTTAAGCTAACGTAAGGTAACGTAAGATGCAGTGTACATGTACAGTAGGTTTTCGTTTAGACTAAACATTGCTTAATAAATACTAAATCAAATTTTTAAGGAAGCATTGAAAGACGCAGCTTTCCTACCGTAGCAAAATAGTTAAAATATGCTAAATTAACCAAAAATAGTGCAAAATATATGTAACAAGGGAATTCTATGAACCGTTTGTGTGTGTGTATCACAAGTGCCAAAGCTATGTAAGCTGAAGCTTCAACAAAAGCCTGGAGCTGGGTTTGGTAAAAGTCTAAGTTGAGTGTGAAGACTACTGTTGTTTGTGTATACACATACACATTTACCATACACAAAAATACACATTGTTTTTTCAATGTGTATACACATACACATACACATACACAATGAAAATTCCGATACACATTACCATACACAAACAATTCTCAAAATGTGTATTTTTGTGTATGTGTATTTGATTTGCAAAATTCGATAAAATTTCGAGCGGAATCATAAAAGTTCGATGTTTTTGCTGCAGTAATAAACGGTAGATATGCTGATAAACCCTTCAAATGGCTTAAGTAACTCGGTTTGAAAGCTATCCAAGGTTTCAAGCAGCAGACATTGAGAGATTTGATTTTTCTAGCATTTCTGGCTCAAAATCTTCCAAAAAATTTGCATTTTCAGTACAATACACATACACAAATATACACAAAAATACACATTGTTTTGTTGAATGTGTATACACAAATTACCATACACATTTGAAGGTAAATGTGTATACACATACACATACACATACACAAACGGAAAAACCAATACCAAACAACAGTAGTGAAGACAAAGCAGATACCAAATTCTTTGGCTGCTAATTTGGCAAAGTACGAGGCTGATGAGGTTAGCTGGATAGTGGATAGCTGAAAAAAGGCATGCTAAAAAATTGCTTAGGGTCGCGCCAGTTTTTTATTTGATTAAAACAAGGGTGTCGAAATTAAGTCAAAACGCTGATGATTTTTACTGCATTTTCTGGTACTGTTATTTTACTAGTAGATTTTTATTTTACTATTTACTAAATTTACTATTAATTCAGCCCTTCAATTTAATTTTTATTTTTGCTTTACTACCAAGCAGCTCCGATTTTACTAATTTTTGTTTTACTAATAATTTTACTAATTTTACTACTATTTTACTACGATTTTACTAGTTATTGCCTGCAAATTTTGCATCAATGATGCCAAGATCTTACAAATATTTGTTGTTAGTGCCAAATACTTGCTGAATATGGTTGACGATACCAAGTTTTCCAAAATTTAAAGGCAAAAATGTGTGAAAGTTGGCTGACGAAAGTACACCCACACTTCTTTTAGTGCCAAATTGATCAAGATTTTGGCTGAAAATAGCCGGAAACTAGTAAAATAGTAGTAAAATTTCCATTTTACTATTGACGGTCTTTGTTAATTTAATTTAATTTTTACTTTACTATTGGCTCTTAATTTTTCTTTTTACTATTATTTTACTACTAGTAAAATACCACTAGTATTACTAATTTTTGTTTTACTATACTATAGTAAAATAACAGTATTTTCTGGCTTAAATCCGCCAATCAGCCAAATCCGTCGGTCTGACTATGTTTCCTCCCCGTTTTGTGAAATTTTCAAAAAATGCCATTTTCGCGATTTTTGTAAACTTCGGATTTTTGTATGTCCGGAACGGTTTGACCTAGAAACGTCATAAAAGCATCACTGGACTCCCCAAATATCTAGAACCAAATTCTGCATCATCTGATTTGCATAGCAATAGGAAAAAGCTCATTTTTATCTTGCGCAACTTTAACCTATAACTTTAGTCCTTGAGGCCCAAGTCGCGCCGAGGCCTCCTAAAAAGTTATTCGCAACAATCGCCAGGTCGCTCATTGTTTGAACAGACTAGAGCAATAAAGTGTTATGAAATGGAGGTAATCAGCGGTATTGTGTGATACCTCTCGCAGAGATCGATGGCTCATTTCACGGCTGGGCAGCTAAGTTGATCTATTTTTTCGTTTAATCATGAGACACCGAGCGTCGGTTATTATGAGCCGAGCGCCGCTCCTGCGGAATCTGAAATCCGAGCGCAAACCACACCCGTGAATCTTAATGCCAGCGGCCAATTGCGGCCAATTTGTGCCTCCTCACTGACTGACTGCCACACAGACGACTTAGCTCCACTCTACTTTCTGATGAACTCCCACGACAACAACGACTTGCTGCGGCAAAAACTCACCAATGCCCTGATACAGGGCACTGCTGATTACTCCACTCACTGTTGTAAGTTTAGACTTCTATGGTTGATTAGCTACTGCCGTTTCCAAGCCACCTAACTCTTTTTGATTGATTGATTTATTGATATATTCCCCCCACGCCGCTGGCCAAGAGACCGATTTGGCAGTGGAGTCGACTGTAGGAATCGCAGGAAGGAAGAAGACGGTACACACATGTCATAAAGAGTGAGAAACACTAGGAGAAGGAGAGACAACGACAGACACAGGAATAAGGGCAGAAGAGGGAGAGAGATAGAAACAGAGAGGAGGAGACAGAGAGGAGTGGAGTTCTTGTTCTGCTTAAGTTTTTCCGGTACCCAAAACTGGGTGGCCAGTAGAGTGCCCAACTCATTTTCGAACTGCCAAAAGAAAGTTCGTTCAAGAATATATGAAGTGTCGTTTTACCGATCGATACGCTAAAACACCGAAATTATTACTGATGGGGTCTGGAAAAAGTGATAACTGCTATTTGATCTTTTTTCCGAAGTTGATCCCTTATACTGTACGTCTACTGCAACAAGCCCAGCCAGTGCGCTGCGTTAGAAATGAAAGGTGTGAGGAAGGCAAAAAAAACGTCTTAAGCACTTCGCAGATAACGCGTAATTTTGGTCGCTTCTTTCGGCTGTCGTTACATATACAGTATCTGAATATCTTACGCGAAAATAACTAAAAATTTTCTGAACGCCATGCGCCTGCTTAGAAATCAGGTTGCGCTGAAAGTGCACGTGTAAGGCGTCGATCCAACATTCGAAATTTTGCACCCCGCCCCTCTCGACGTTTTTCGACGTTTTCAGCAGAGCCGCTAAAATTTTCACTTTTGTAGCTGATTGTGATATCCCTTGCCCTGACTAAGTGGTACCGTGAAAATTGTCCAAAAGAATGCAGATAGTATTTAAAGATAGGGTATATTACCCGCCAGTCTGGTAGTTGCGGACAAAAGCCTCTTAGCACCAAAAACACGTCAACGTTTTCGATGCCATAAGCCCACCCCCTGCGATGGATTCGGACGATCAGCCACCCAACCAACCCCCTCCCTCTGATCTTCATGGTTTTTGAAGGGCCCCTAAGTTGTCAGAAGTTTCTGGCGGAGCCGAACGATTTTGATCAATAGCAGCAAGCAAAACGGCAATTTTCTGTTTAATTGCAATTAAATTTCAGCTTTATGTACATGCCCGGCCCGTCCAAAACCTCAGCTTCTTTCTACCATTCTCCCTACCTAGTGAAGTTATAGTCTAGTTTAAGCAAGCAAAAACATCTAGCTACGTACGGAGCGAGCCAGCCAAAACCGATTTGGTCGGAACAGATCGCGTCTCAGCTCAAGTGCATGACTGAGCGAGAGAAAAAACTGGACTGCTTAGTCTGTCTGTCGGTCTGCCATTCAGGAAGCGAAGGCTCATTAGTGCTGCTTTCTGCCGAGCTACAAACGTCTCTAAAGTGTGGGAGTGAGTGGTTGGACAGCGCAACTCTTGCGGTTTAGGGTTTCACGCGATTTCAATCGATCTATGGCAAGACGCAATTGTTCCAACAATTGCTTGCTTAGGCTTTCGGCAGCCCGTCAGTTGGCAGTCGACATTACGATGCGGCCGAGCGGCTACCGCCGTGCGCCGGCCGGCAGGTGAACCTAACTACCTGTGCAGAGGCTATTGTTAGACTGCAATCTGTCTCTTTCTCTCTCCATGGAGCCGTACCAACCACGATTCTGGCCCTGTTAGTTTTAGAGGCGGTCGTAAAACACACTCCCGGCTGTCAGTGAGATTTCATTAGTAATTGCGCACGCCGGCCGGCCAGATGAGTTAGACTTTGCCTTTCACCTGCGTCTGGCACTTTTGCATGACTAAACGGCCTCGGCTCATTAGAATGCATTCCCTTTTCGCTCACTGACAGCCATGTTTGTGTTCGGCGGCCGCTCCACCGGCAAGTACCGCAACTTTGGTGAGTCTCTCTGCTTTGGTAATGGTCGGTAGCTTATGGGGTATGTACAGCCACTTCCGGCCGAACTGGCCAGCAAGTCGCAAAAATGAGAAAAAGCAATGGATTATACATGAAAACCGTCAATCACGCTTAGAATGTCTTGTCTAAAGGCTGATTTATTAGCTTATGCCACCTGGCTGGCACTGGCACTTTCTAAATCGCTACCGACTTAGCAATTTAGACTTTGGCAGACTGGCAGGGCTTGCCCTACGCCCTGACAGCTGATAGCCCTCCTTTTTATCCACATAGTATGCATGTACAGGGTGTGCCAAAAAAAACAACCCAGCAGATTTTTTGCTGTAGCAACCGCAAATCCCAACCGATTTGAATGAATCTTTTTTTAAATAAAAGATAAATAAATTCGTGAAAGACTGATGAATAGCTTATTAAGATAGCCTGCTTAGTTCCTGAGATATTTGCCCTCAAAGTCAAAACAGAGATTTTGGCAGTGAACTAGAGTGATAAACACAACCCAGCAGATTTTTTACTTTTGCAACCATGAATCTTAACCGATTTGAATGAATCCTTTTTTGAATGAAAGATTGATAAATTCTTCAAAGATTGATGCAAATTTTATTGAGATTCACTGCTTAGTTCTTGAGATATTTGCCCTCAAATTCGAAACAGATTTTGGCAAAGAACAAGAGCGATTCCGTTGCATTTCATAATAAAGCAGATTCCTACTGCTGGGGGCTAATGACACTTTACTGTTGAAGTGAACCGAGTTTGTGTGTCACCAGTAAAGCCTCCAATAACCCTCAGCAGTAGCAGGAATCCGATTTATTACGAAGTGCAGCGGAATAATAAAAAATCCCTCTTGTTCACTGCCAAAATCCTGTTTTGATTTTGAGAGTGAATATCTCAGGAAGTAAGCAGAGTATATTAATAAACGTTACATCAGTCTTTCAAGAATTTGTTTATCTTTCATTTAAAAAAGGATTCATTCAAATACGTTGAGATTTGCGGTTGCTACAGCGAAAAATCTGCTGGGTTGTTTTTTTTGACACACCCTGTATATTACAAAACTTCGTGAACATAGACAGCCGATGGATGCAATGCAGAAAGGCGAGAAAGTGGAGTTTGTTTCAGGTTTTCCAGGTTGGGCCATAGTGCTTCTGACGATGGCATTGGTGGCTTGGTTGGTGCTGCTGGGCTTTTTATTCCACAAGTGCTGCTCCAGACGACGTTCCTTCTTCGGAGATAGTTGGTTTCCTGTCACAGGTTTGTTTCTATTCTAGCCGCCACGCTATGCACGTACACTCGCTCCTCTGGTCGTCACAGTACTGTAGCTTGACAAAAACGACTTTGTATTCTATATACGAAGTCCTCGCGCTTTCATACTAGTAAACTCTCCATAGCCGCACTAGTTCGTCGCCAATTTGTATGCGGATAAACATCAGCCAGCAAATGCGGCAGTGGAAAACGTATCGCTATGACCAACCCTGATTTTAAACCCTTAGTTTCAAGCTTAGGCTTCGGCTTAGGCTGCTCAGGCTAAGGTCGTCAAGCTTGGTTTAGACTAGAGACCTGCGCGGGCTGCCTTTTTGGCGGCCCGGCCCGGGAAAGCTAAAATCGCCCAAATTCATGCAGAATTGCTTGTGCGGGCACTACAGTACAAAAGAAACATTTCTAGCGATGTACCAAATCTAAATAATAAAATATCCAGATAATGAAAAGCGTACTGTGGCTAAACTACAACCTAAATTAGAGGAATTAGTGCCCGCCGAACCATCAATTGTGGGGTACCCAGGCCAGGATTTTGCATAGGGGCTGTAAAATTTGGAAATTGCCTGATTTGGCCGCCGCCCAACCAACCAGTAGTAGAAAAGTTTGAAAAGTTAGCCTTCATAAAAGCATTTGAACGGTGTTCTGACTCTGAGCGTTAAATTAACAAAATTTCACAGGTGTAGTGGTTTGTAGAGGCCTGATTCGATTAACTGTTGTCCGACCAGGGCGAGAAAATTTTGAAAAATTAGCCTGCAATTATACTAATTAGTGTTGTTTTTTATATTGATTCTGCACATTTTACTGCACTCTCCACAGTCCACACCTTTTGCCTTCACCTTCGGCCCGGCCCAGGGGGGTCCAACTCGACCAAATCTCAAAATATGATGGGCGCCAACAAAGTTGCCGCCTTATAGCTCGTGAACGCTTGAATCGATTGAAACAGTTTTGCCACCGTTCGATGCAGAATTGACATGGCTTTCTAACAGTGTGCTCAGCGCCGCCCTACCTTCAACTGTTCGCCCAAAATGTTAATTCTCCTGAAGGTGGGCAGCGGGTTGAAAAGTAGGTAAAGTTTCAGATCTTGCTATTTCCTCATTTCTAACCGTAGAAGGCTCGCCAACCATTTATTCGACGCAGCTCACCGAGATCTATAATTGTGTGTAACGCACGTCCTTCTAGCTCCCTTGGTTCAATTTTTGTGAAGCTGTAAAGATATGGCCTGAAAATGTGTGTTTCAGACCCGGAATTTTTAAGCTGTTTCTGTGTGCCGTGCCCTTGTGCGTGGTTTGACAACGCTATTCCGCACACCAAAAGATTCGCCACAGTCAGAGCAATTCGAAAATTATGCTTATTTGTGGCTGCGTTGCTTTGCAACGTTTTTATGGCCGTTAAATTAATGCTGATTTAGCAAGGGCTTGATGGACCCTCAAAAGACAGACGTTTTTATGGATTATCAGAGCATAAATTTAAAGATCTGCTGAATAGAGATTTTAGAGCGAATGAAGAGCTTTCGATTGGTGTATTAGACAGCTCTCTAGCTTACCGGCAACATCTTGGATAATTGCGATTTTTATTTTTAACTGCTATCTGAAAGGAGATTTTTTCGATTTCTTGACATCATGCTCAAGATTGCGTGGCCCAAACGAGACGGGAAACCGACCATTGGAAGCGTCATGGTCTGTTCTATCCATTGGTGAAGGCCGCGTAACAATTAGACATGTTCACGTGAGCTATAGATCAAAACGTCGGAAAAACCGTGGCCATATGAATTAACGATAACGATTTTTAAGCTGTTTCTGTGTGCCGTGCCCTTGTGCGTGGTTTGACAACGCTATTCCGCACACCAAAAGATTCGTCAGAGTCAGGGCAATTCGAAAATGATGCTCATTTGTGGCTACGTTGCTTTGCAACCTTTTTATGGCCGTTAAATTAATGCTGATTATGCAATGGCCTAATGGACCCTCTGAAAACAGACGTTTTTATGGATTATCAGAGCATAAATTTAAACATCTGCTGAATAGAGATTTTAGAGCGAATCAAGAGCTTTCGATTGGTGCATTAGACAGCTCTCTAGCTTACCGGCAACACGTTGGATAATTGCCATTTTTATTTTTAACTGCTATCTGAAAGGAGATTTTTTCGATTTCTTGACACCATGCTCAAGATTGCGTGGCCCAAACGAGACGGGAAATGCACCATTGCAAGCGCCATGGTCTGTTCTATCTACTGGTGAAGACCAGGTCCCAATTGAGACTTGTTCACGTGAGCTATAGATCAAAGCGTTGGAAAAACCGTGCTCATATGAATTAACGATGGTGTTCAAGGGCCCTGTGAAGGCCCGTATGTGGACCAAGTATGTGAATTCCGATACCATTGACACTGCCTTGATCTGGCGAATCGAGCATTGTGTCAGGCATTGAGATCGGGTCACTTAAACAGTTAATAGAGCCGGAAATTCCCGAAATGTCTCATTTTTTACTGCAAATTAGTAGGGCTCGCAGACATACAATGTACATGTAACAGGTCATCGTGAAGGGGAGGGAGTTGGGGGGTCTGGCGCCGGCCGGGGGTCTGAGACCAAATTTTGGGAGGGGGGTTGGGCACTAAAAACACTCAAAAATTGAAAAAAATGGCAATTTTTCGGCTAAAAATCGTCAAAAATCGCTAATTTAGGCTGAAATACAGTAAAAAGTGCTCTTATACAGGCGAGTTTTGCAACTTTTGTGTCTGAAATTGCAAAAAATCGCAAATATTTGCTCAAAATACTACTTTCCAGAAAAATCGGAGGGGGTCGGAAAAATCGTCTCAGGGGGGTCCCCATCTGGGGAGGGTTCTGGTCTAAGTCATTGTTACAGTTAATTACAGAATGAGGTAGGTCGTGTTCACTTGGGTCATGGTAGTCACAACTACATACACTGCGGTTTGAGAAGTGCGTCAGCATCTTTGGCATGGACCCCCACGAGACGATTTTTCTGACCCCCGCCGATTTTTCTGGCAAGTAATATTTTGAGCAAATTTTTGCAATTTCAGACACAAAAATCGTCTTTAAAAACAGCACTTTCTAGCTGTATTTCAGCCCAAATTAGCGATTTTTGACGATTTTTAGCCGAAAATTTGATATTTTTTCGGTTTTTGAGCGTTTTTTAGTGTTCAACCCCATCCCAACATTTGGTCTCAGGCCCCCGGCCGGCGCCAGACCCCCAACTCCCCTTCCCTTCGGTGGATGACCTGTTACATGTATGCCTGCGAGCCCTACCACTAACTCTAAAACACTGGAATTTGCAGTAAAAAATGAGAGATTTCGGGAATTTCCGGCTCTATTAACTGTTTAAGTGACTCGATCTCAATGCCTGACACACGCCTCGATTCGCCAGATCAAGGCGGTGTCAATGGTATCGGAATTCACTTACTTGGTCCACATACGGACCTTCACAGGGCCTTTGAACACTATTGTTAATTCATATGACCACGGTTTTTCTGACGTTTTGATCTATAGCTCACGTGAACACGTCTCAATTGGGACATGCTCTTCACCTGTAGATAGAACAGACCGTGATGCTTCCAATGGTGCGTTTCCCGTCTCGTTTGTGCCACGCAATCTTGACCATGCTGTCAAGAAATCGAAACAATCTCCTTTCAGATATGAGTTAAAAATAAAAATCGCAAGTATCCAAGGTATTGCCGGTAAGCTAGACAGCTGTCTAATAGACCAATCGAAAGCTCTTGATTCGCTCTAAAATCTCTATTCAGCAGATGTTTAAATTTACGCTCTGATAATCCATAAAAAGGTCTCTTTTCAGAGGGTCCGTCAGGCCTTTGCATAATCAGCATTAATTTAACGGCCATAAAAAGGTTGCAAAGCAACGTAGCCACAAATGAGCACCATTTTCGAATTGCCCTGACTGTGACGAATCTTGTGGTGTGCAGAATAGCGTTGTCAAACCATGCACAAGGGCACGGCACACAGAAACAGCTTAAAAATCGTTATCGTTAATTCATATGACCACGGTTTTTCCGACGTTTTGATCTATAGCTCACGCGAACATGTCTCAAATGGAACCTGGTCTTCACCAGTAGATTGAACAGACCGTGGTTCTTCCAATGGTGCGTTTCCCGTCTCGCTTGGGCCACGCAATCTTGAGCATGGTGTCAAGAAATCGAAAAAAATTCCTTTCAAATAGCAGTTAAAAATATAAATCGCAATTATCCAAGGTCTTGCCGGTAAGGTAGAGAGCTGTCCAATGCACCAATCGAAAGCTCTTGATTCGCTCTAAAATCTCTATTCAGCACATGTTTAAATTTACGCTCTGATAATCCATAAAAACGTCTGTTTTCTGAGGGTCCATCAAGCCATTGCATAATCAGCATTAATTTGACGGCCATAAAAACGTTGCAAAGCAACGTAGCCAGAAATGAGCATCATTTTCGAATTGCTCTGACTGTGGCGAATCTTTTGGTGTGCGGAATAGCGTTGTCAAACCACGCACAAGGACACGGCACACAGAAACAGCTTAAAAATTCCGGGTCTGAAACACACATTTTCAGGCCATATCTTTACAGCTTCACAAAAATTGAACCAAGGGATCTAGAAGGACATGCGTTACACACAGTTATAGATCTCGGTGAGCTGCGTCGAATAAAGGGTTGGCGAGCCTTCTACGGTTAGAAATGAGGAAATAGCAAGATCTGAAACTTTACCTACTTTTCAACCCGCTGCCCACCTTCAGGAGAATTAACATTTTGGGCGAACAGTTGAAGGTAGGGCGGCGCTGAGCACACTGCTAGAAAGCCATGTCAATTCTGCATCGAACGGTGGCAAAACTGTTTCAATCGGTTCAAGCATTCACGAGCTATAAGGCGGCAACTTTGTTGGCGCCCATCATATTTTGAGATTTGGTCGAGTTGGACCCCCCTGGCCCGGCCTAAAAACCCAATTTTGTAGCTATACATGGCTAAATGCCCCTATTGCCTAACGTACTGTACATGTATAGCTGTTTATCCTTTTGCAAATCACCGGGTTTCTTTCTAGCGTGTCGGAGACATTCTGGCTTTCGATATGTTCACGGCCTCAATTTCCGATACGTTCGTTCGGTCCAGCTTTCCGATACATTGATCTAGATTGTCTTGGTTAGGTGCGGTAAACTGGGGTACTGAAAGTTATTTTTTACCCATTTCAACTGCAAGCGTTCCCATACATGTAACAAGTCATCCGCCGAAGGGGGAGGGAGGTTGGGGGGTCCGACGCCGGCCGGGGCGGGGCGTCTTGAGCCCACATTTTGAGCACTAAAAACCGCTTAAAAATCGAGAAAATTTCAATTTTTGGCTAAAAATCGCTAATATGGGCTGAAATACGGCTAAAAAGTGCTTTTGCAGGCGGGTTTCCCATCCGGGGGATCTGGCCTAAATTGGGCGATGGGCAGACCCCCTGTTACACGTATGAGCGTTCCCTGAACATCTAAAACAACAAATTTTAAGATTGTGACTGGTTGAAAGAAAACGCGCTTCCGAGGGATCTGAAACAGCTTTCCTATGCGTTTGCCTTCATTTTTGCTCTCCGATAGGTTGGCCAACTACGCCTACGCCACAGGGCGTGGGTATATTGCAAAGGGCCATATGGCGCCATAGATAGCTGTGATGCAAACGTGTGTCCAAAACCATAGATAGTTATGACAAAAACAATATAACAGCTATCTATAGCTGGAGGTGGTTACGTCAGCCAATACTGGTAGATAGCTATGCATAGCTACAAAATAGCCAAGCCAAGCAAAATACATGGTTATAATCCCCTGACTAAACCAGTCAAATGCAGTCTAAAATGGCTACAACCGCACAGACAGAACGATTTTCAGGGCGGCCTTGGCACGTTTATTCGTCCCGTGCTGCTGAGGACATCTCACATGTCAGCAACTGTACTGACCCTTTAGTCGGTACGTACTGTACTTGTACCTTTGGGCACTTACCGCCGCCACCCCTTCTCTGCAAATACCTATCCAAAATTGTTTTACTCAAGTTCGTAAGCCTAAGCTTGAAACCAAGGTCTATTGAGCAGGTGGGTAGCATCCGCAACAATTTAGTTCTGATTGTCTGCCATGATTTCGTTTTGCAGAGCGCACCAACATTACCAAACCAAAAGATAAATTGAAAACCACTTCTGTTTTTAGTGTTCGCACCTCGTAAGAACCCGCGCAGGGGACCGCAGCCTACTGTATTAGTGACCCCGCCCACCCCGCCTCCGGAGAGCTCAGAAGAGGCCTACATACTGCCGGACGATCTGGATGACATGAGGTTTGTGGCAAAACTGCGCTGACGACAACCATCATGCACCGATCGACTTACTTGCTCATGCCAGTTGGCCAATCAAGGCACTCCTCAGTGACGTCAGTACACGCTCAGCCAATCAGCTCGATCTGGATACTGAATCAGTCTCATTTTGGTTCATTCTGAATGTAGCTCATAACCATGTATTCATACTGTACACATATCGCGGTAACTATCTATATACGTATATGTATGCAATAAACTACCTGAACACGAATACTCTTGTCGAAAAATGTCGATTGGCGACATTTCTTCGGTGCCAACATTTTCTTATACGCACCAGCACGCCACGCCACATCTTCCACCTGTAACCACGCCTGGAAAATTTCGAACGACATGCTGGTGTGTGCGCATATAGCAAAGCAAAATGTCGGCCAGACAGAAATGTAGCCCATCGACATTGTTGGACACGAGTATGAATAGCAGAATATGACGACATAGTTCTTCAGCAGAGGTTCGGTGTACTACATCTGTGCCAAGACCTCTGTGACCAACTGTGCAGTGGCCTGGGTGACCTGGTTGGCCACATCCAACACTTCTTCGTGCAGATCCTTCACTTGAACAGCGTCATAGTCCATCTCGGCCAGGTTGGTGATGAGGGCAAAGCAGAGCATCTTGAGACCGCTGTGCCGTGCCACCACTGCCTCGTGACAGATACTCATTCCCACCACGTCTGATCCGGCTGTCTTCAACATCTGCAGTTCGGCCGGCGTTTCGTAGTGAGGCCCTCCCACTTGGGCGTAGACCCCCTGGTGCACTCGCACACCCCGCTCGGCCGCCACTCTCGCTGCCAAGTAGCGCAACTCCCGGTCGTATATGTTGTTCATGGAAGGGAAGCGCGGCCCCAATCTGAAACCGGTGCACGTCGGTCACATCCCTCACCTCTTTCGAACAGATATGTCGCTTTTAAAAGAGCGGGCAAGTTGGCATTTCTCAAATGATTGAGCTGAAAGTTGAAATGTGTTTGGATGGGGCGCTAATTATGTTTGTTTAAATTTCAACTGGTAGCTTCGTCTGCTCTGCTCATGAAATACTTTGTCTCAAGACAAGTCTGTCCAGCCCTAAACATAGATTTCAATTTGCCTCGATCGACTTTCCAGTATTTTATAAGGTTTAAAGCATTTTTAAACGCTGTGTTGAGTGGGGGTTAGCGACCAGCAATGCAAATGATAGATAGTAGTTGTCAGAGCGGCGAGAGCCAGTCATCGCTCAAAAACCTTTGTGTAAACTGTTTGACGTTCTCAGATCGGCACTGTCCTAGGCTGGTATTGAAGTTTGCGAACGGGTAATACAACTAACGTTCGCTACCAAATGAATTTCCAGCTAACACAGTACCACCGATCGATCGACACTAAACTATAAATAAACTGCAATTGCAAATACATTGTTTAAACTGGCAGTCTTTAAGACTGCCAGTCAAATTCACTTTGCTCCAGATAGACTTTGACCCAAATTTGCGAACTTTGACTTACTTTGACGTGTTTGAGATAGACAGTACGTAAATAGGACAAGAGAATCTATAAATCAGCTACGTACCTTTCATCGTTCGGGCCGACCAATGGACCCTGCAGACTGAAGCCGGCGATAAAAATGTGATCCTTAACGATCATCAGATCACCGACTTTGTAATCGGGGTTGATTCCCCCCACGGCAGAGGTCGAGACGATGGTCTCAACCCCCAGCATCTTCATCACTCTCACGGGGAGCGCGCAATGAGCCAAACTGTAGCCCTCGTAGGGGTGCACCCTTCCTTGCATGCAAATAACCGACTTGCCGCTTAGCTTTCCGAACACAAATTGTCCTCTGTGCCCGTGTACGGTAGCCACTGGAAAGCCGGGAATGTCGTTGTAGGACAGCTTCTTCGGTTGGTCGACCAGGTCGGCAAGGGTGCCCAGACCGGAACCACAGACCACGCCCACGTCGTACTGGTCGGTTAGTTGAAGCTTCTGCTTGATGAAGTCGGCGAGCGATTTGACGAAGTCGTAGTCGTTGGGGTTGAAGTCGTTAGCGAAGTTTCTGTTCTGGTCCATCGCCGCCGACACTTGAGAATGCGAGTGCGCCAAATCTGGTTTGTACTGCCACATTGCGTCGGGTAATGTGAAGCGTCGAAAAAACGCCCTCGGCCACAAGCGTTCCAGTTTAATCTGACACTCCGTTACAACACAAACTGCGCCTCTTTTTTGTCTGCCCCTTATGGCGCCGTGCTAGATACAAATCTGACTGTTCTTTGAAAGCCAACACGCGGTTTTGTGCACCAGATAACACGTAACAATTTAAGTAATGAAAGTATAGCGTTGGCCATCAAAAACACCTCCTGGCCTTTCTTCGACTTTTTCGAATAACTTCAAATGACCGCCATTCGGTCAATTTTTAACCAAATAAGAATATTTTGGCACGATTATTATTATTATTATTATTATTATTATTATTATTATTATTATTATTTGTGTACAGCCCATGTGCGCATACTGTAGCTTGTAATCTCTGAACGTCACTCTGTCTTTGATCATCTGGTGGGACATACAATTTGAACTAGGATTTACTGTCTCGACGCGGAATATGCTCCTTATATAGCTACTGTATGCTACGTAAACTACGCCGCTGATCTTACGCAGCGCTCAACGCTGGAGGGAGGGGAAAATAAAGAAAAATATTTTTATCGGATTCAATCAGAGGAATGAGCTGGTTGAGGAAGGAATCATTGTATTCGCATAATACACGCAGTCAAAAAAGTCATTTTGTACTTTGAATGGGGCTAAGCTGGCAAACAACTCTTTTTTATTATTTTTATTCGTTTCTTCACTTCGGGTGGCGACTGCAGTGCAGAGTAGGAGAGAGAAAAGAGTGATTAGGTAATAGGAGAAGCTAAGCTCAGTGGATTCCTAAGGTAATACGTCGCCTTCCTAAAATACCTATTCTGCTTGTTCTTTTGCACTTTTTATGTTCGCGATCTCGTCGTTTAATGTTTACTCCGAAAAAAACAATGGCGGAAAATAGCGCGGCTATTCTTAATTTCACGAAGACCGGCCTCAAGCGTCATTTATACCGTAGCACATGTTCTGTTAATTTGAAATGGATTTGGATTCAAACTACCCTCTTTTCAGAGATTACAAGCGTAAGTATAATACGCTTTACAGTTTGTTTTGGCCAAGTCCTAGCCTGCTAGTTTTCTGCACCCTGGGGAGTTATGCCCCATCCGAAATGGACTGACACCAATTTTCAGACATACATACCTCATGAATCCTTCATCCCAAATTTTGCTCGTTAGCCAGCCCATACATATGGACTTAAAACCCTGAAAAGTTCAGCTTTCTATAGCACAGCCGGTTAAAATTTGGCGGATTTTATACTTTCTGTGAAGGTGAAAAATTAGGGTGCTGCCTTCTGAACATAAAACAAGACTGTTGTATAGCCTAATTTAGTCGTTAATTCTGTTGCCTTTGTTGTGGCGATTGTAATCCATGACATGACCCCACTCATTTTTGAGAATGCCAAATTTTCACATTCACTGAAAGTAAAAATCCGCCAGATTTTAACCAGCAGTGCTAGAAAGCTGACCTCTCCAGGGTTTTAAGTCCATGTATAGATTTGATAATCTGCAAAATTTGGGAAAGATGCGATGAAAGGTTCGTGAGATATTAATGTTCAAATTTGACGTCTAAAAATTCGGGTCAGTTCATTTCGGAAGTTGATAACCCCACGCTACAGGAAGGCTAGCGGGCTACCACTTGGCCTGGCCAAAGCAAACTATAAGCAACTAATAATGCCAAAAAATCTTTTCATTCGGTTGAAAATCGACGGAATGGGCGGACATTTGAAATTATTCGGAAAAATTGAAAAAGGCCACGCGGTCTTTTTTATGGCCAACACTGTATTACAGAGTTCTGAACAATCTCTTTTGCCTGCTTTGTTTTGTCTGGCCAGTAAACGCTATCTTTAGAACGTATGGTTCATCTAAGAAAGCAAATCTAAGTATGTACATCAAACACCAACACTTAGACAACATCAAATTATATTAATAATCATATCCACAGGGTTTTAAATTGACACGTAATCAACACATCCGCAGAGAGACCGGAAGTGGGGCGGCTAGTACGCAATCGTTCGTGGAAGGTCACTATCCCCCCAGCTGTAAGACTGTTTTGTGTTCTGCGCCAAACTGCAGTGCGAAGGTGAGTTTCAGCCTCTATTCGGCATTTGAATTATGGGCTGAACCACAGTCACACCATCGATTCGCAAGGTTTCCTTGACAGCCGCTCTGACCACCTTATTAAAAATCAGATAAATATAGCCGTTGACAGTGAAATTCAGCATGCTCAACATGGAAACAACAAACCAGAACTGCCAGCCCAAATAGGACAGCACATTCCAGGACAGAGTCTGAGTTACAAACACCAACGCAATTATCACGAACTGAAGACACAAACTGGGATCGGTTATGTGATCGTGCACCGCCTGCGAGCTGTTTACATAGACCAACACCAATTTTACAGTAACACTAGAGTACAGAACCAACGGCAAGCTTATGGTAACTGAGTTGAACCACCACAGAGCCGGGCCAACTATGTGGTGAGCGGTGGCGTTGTGTGAAAAGTCGAATACCGTATTGACCATCCTCAGATCCCAGACCACCGGTTGACCAAAAACACGAACTCCAACGGCCATGCAGAAGGCCAAAAACCACAAGCGCAACACAACACGTAACGTATTTTCGGCACTACACCAAAGTGCGTAACGCAGTGGCAAAACAACAGCTACGAACCTATTGAAGGCCAGCGCACTGACATGCATGGCGCCGCACAACCAACAGAGACTGGTAGCAAACCCGGTGACTTGTCTGGAACCAGCGAACAAAAAGCTGCCTACTGCACTCTCTACACAGCCCAAGCAACTAAACACACAGCAGATCAGATCGACTGAGCCCAAACTCAGTATCAAAATCTGGTCTGCCCGTTCCTTGTAAGCTAGTCTACTGCAAATCGCAAACATGCACAGCGACTCAACTGTAAAGCCGCAAAGATAGCCGGTGAGGCTGGAGAGAGCTATGAACCGGTGGAACGACCACATATTGACTGGCCTAAACATAAACTTGCTCAGATCGGTAACACAAGTAAGCCGATTAGAAAGACTTTAGCACAGAGCTCAAAGGTGCCGGCTAACAGTCAGACGTGAATGAGTTAAAGCTGACAGATGAAATTGGTCTAGCTCTAAGCAAAAAGCAGAGGTGGGTGGCTAGGTAGCCTAGAGCAAGAGGAACCTATCGAGGTGCTCGGTTTTCATGGTTTTATGAACATTACATCTAAAAAGTCCAACAGGGTAAAGGAATGCCTGACACGTGGGGTCCAGGCGTTCGCCTAGGATGCGGTCTGAAATACGTACAAGGTGGCTCACACACACACCCTGTAGGGTTTGAAAGCTCAAAACGTTTTTGTTTGTGGACGGAATCGGCTGATTTTTGGATATGATGTGTCGACATACATACATATTTGGCATTTTACTGTTTCAAATTTCAACAAATTCCAAGAAGCGATTATGACGTTATCACGACTACAGATTAACTAAGACTACATACTACAAAAAAATTGAGTGCAAACTACTATTTCAGAATTTGCGAATTTACGTATAGTCATTTTGTAGTCATTTCTTGGAAATTTTCCAATTTTAAAGTAATTTTATAATAAATTGAGCCGACAATCGGCATTTTGAGTTGTCAATAATAAGTTATAATAAATTGAGCTTACAATAAAGCATACCATTGAAAGCATACCAAGAAGGAAGCTGTTTTTATGTAAAGTGTTAAAAAGATCGTGTCGTGTTTCCAGTTTTCGCGCTTTTTTACCACAATAAATTTTCAAAGAAAGGTGACCACATGATTGACTTTTGTACATTCGTTAGGGCTTTTTCTTGCCTTAGTTTTTCTAAAAACGTCTCTTATATTTTTAGAAAAATACCAAATGCTCTGCATTGGAATTCTATTAAACATTGAATTCCGTCTGTTTCTTTTCACAAATATCTGGACGAGTTTTTCACAGAAAAACGATTAACAGACTTCCGGTTATTATTTTTGCAAAGCATTTATGACTGATTGTTCGATTGGCAAAAATTAGCAGTAATATCGAATTTCAGACGTTCGGTAACCTGACTACAAATTGTCTACAAACTAGACTACATATTTTTTCAACCTGAATTTGACAACTACAAACTAAGACTACAAATTATTTTCGCGAAAATTTTTGATTACAAACTATAAGACTACAAATTGAAATTCTCTGAGGAAATACAGTAGGTCTAGTCGCGTCTGAGCCATCCGAAAGGGTTGTGTAACATAAACATAAACAAACAAACGTGAGTTTCTCTAAAAATCTTAAAAATTCGATAAAACTTACTGAGAAAGAAAGAATCCTTTCAGTAAACCAAAAATCTATGGGCATTTTTAAAAACAGTAGGTAAGATGGACTTTTTCCTCTCCTAATCTTAGTTAGTGATAGGTTGCACCTGAGTCACTGTTGCCAGTCCCAAAGCTTCTTTAAAAGCTCCACGAATAACCTTGTTGAAAATCAGGTAAACATAACCGTTGATGGTGAAGTTCAACACACTCAACACACACACCACGAACCAAAACTGGCCGCCCAAATAGGACAGGATGTTCCAAGACAAGGACTGCGCCACGAACACGATAATAATGATGAAGAACTGTAAACACAAACTAGGATCGGTCTGTTGACTGCGCGACTCGTCCGACTGCTTAACGTACAGAACGCACAGCTTCACCGTAACAGTAGAATAGAGCATCAGCGGCAACACTGTGGTGATCGAGTTGAACCACCACAACAACGGCTTTACGATGTGGTGAGCGGTGGCGTTGTGTGAGAAGTCGAAGGCCGTATTCACCATGTACAGGTTCCAGACCACCGGCTGACCGAAAGTTCGCACCCCTACGGCCATGAGCGTGCCCAAAATCCACAACGCCACCACCAACCGTTTGGTGTTGTTGGCACTGCACCAGATGGCGTACTGCAGTGGCAACAACAGCGCCACGAAACGGTTGTAAGCTAGGGCGCTGATATGCAGCGCTCCTGTAAGCCAGCTGAGACTGTTCAGAAAGCCGGATATGTCTCTGGAACCGGTGAACAAATGGCGCCCCAGCAGACTTTCAACGCAACCCAAACAGCTGAACGAACTGCACAACAGATCAACCACACACAGACTCAGGATTAGAATCAGGTCCGGTCGCTCTTTGTACGGTAGCTGAGTGGTAATTGCGCGCATGCACAACGATTCAGTCACAACACCTGCCATGTAGCCTACCAGTGCTGACAAAGCTATGGTGCTGTGAAACGACCACATGGTAACATGCAAATTTTTGGCTATCTATCACTTGCCAATAGGTGGTCCGGTTATTTGACCTAGAATTGTTTGTGAAGATTTTCCAATAGCGAGAAATCCTCTTTCAGCTTTTAGGTAGTTTGCACAGATAGATCTTTTAGCTTTCGGTCTCAAAAGAAAGAGCTCGCCATGGCCGATTGATTGGTTTGGTTGGTCGCCGGTTAAAACGAAACTACTCAGTCGGGTACTGTAACAGTCTAAAACGTTCAGCACACTGCAATTTCCTTCTGTTTTTTTTTCAGTTTTTATGCTTTTATCATGACTTTTGCCTGAAATTCGGAATGGAAAGTGTAAACTACGAAAGTTTGGAAATAGTTCAGAGTTCTTCCTGTAACCATTTATTCAAGAACTGAATACTATACTTAAAATTTGATCAAGATGCACCTAACAAAACCCAAGTCTACTGGGTACAGTTTTTCAAAGTGGCTCCACGTTATTTGAGAGAATGTAATGCAAGTGTGCTAGGCGTCTCTTCTAACCGCTTCCATAGCGTTCAGCTCTTGAATAATGGTTACAGGAGGCACGCTGAGCTGTCTCCAAACTTAGTGTGCTCTTTCTATTCCGAATTTAAGGCAAAAGTCGTAATAAATACATAAAGAACTGAAAAACTGAAGAAAATTGCAGTGTCCTAAACTCACTATAAACAGTACCCAACTCAGTGGCCAGCAACCAGCCAAGGCTATTTTTCACATTAAGATAAAGCAGTTAGGAATCGTAACTTTACCTGAATTCTGAGAAACCAGTAGCGTTCCTTGTCAAGATTTGAAGCGGCGTTGTTTGTGATTTCCACTAGACAAGATGCCCTGGTACTAATAACTTTTGAGTAGTCTGAGTCATTAAAACCTCTTCTGATTCCGACCTAACTGAATTCCTACGGTTGCACTTGACGGCTCTTGATTAAATACCGAGCAGCCCTTTATGTATCTGGAAACACGCGCAGCAGACGCACCATTTGCGACCGACCGACCGACCGACCGACCGACCGACCGACCGACCGACCGACCGACCGACCGACCGACCGACCGACCGACTTTCGAATTCAGGAAAATGACGGAAGCAAAAATGCAGTTGTTTGAACTTTCGTGAACAACCATTCCAGCATCCAATATTTAATGTGAACATCATCCTGCTGCATTTGTATGATGCGTCGATCGTAGGCCGATGTAGTGGCCAACATACCTGATATCCAACAATAGCAGACAGATCAATTATGCAGCAGACAAAAATAGGTGTGCCGACCTGCTCCATACAAGCAGGTCGGCCGGTAGAGTAGACAAACTGCTAACAGCGGTGCTAATATTACGTAGTCTATCAGATTCTGTAGCCGAATGGTGCAATGTGCGAGTATCAGTAGTGAGAGGCGGTCGGACAGGTTTTGTCTCTGGCTGATCGCATCTGCGCGACGCGGCCGACGCCAGCCCTCCCCACTGAGATTCTGTACATTGTATTGAGTGAATAATTGGGCCACTATATTCTGCCTCTTTCCTATGCTCTTTGTGTGCACTTGCTAAAGCAACTCCTCTTTCAGCACCATGAACAGCATACTGGGTCCGTTCCTGGGAAAGTTGGGTAGGCGTTTCGACGCCGGTGATATGGTAGACCGGCTCAATTATCAGTACACCACTATCATGATAGCCGTGGCCTCTGTGTCGCTAATGGGAAAACAGTACGTCGGGCAACCCCTGCAGTGCTGGGTGCCCGCGCAATTTACGCCCGTCTGGGAAGCGTAAGTTCTTTCTTTCTCCGACAGACCGTTCAATTCAATTGTTTTTGTTCTCTAAGCGATTCAAAACTTCTGGTATATGTTTCTTTAAATTTTCGGCTCGTTTAGGGATATTTTAGTGTGTGCTGATTTTGCGTCCAGCTCCTTGTATAGAACAAAACTTTGAGCATCCCGTAAACGATGTCTACATTTTTCTACACCTACTAATCTCATAAATTCTCTGGCGCAGTTAACCGGGGGAAACCAACCCCAAGTCGACTATTCATTATTATTACCTAGCCTTACTCAAAACAAAAATTTGCCTAGACTTTTTAGATTTGATAGACAAAACTCATTGTTCTGCCTGTTTTCAGCTACGCCGAGATGTACTGTTACATAAAGAACACCTATTTCCTGCCGTTGCATCATTACATCCCTCAAGACTTCCATCAGAGAGACAACAGAGAGATCGGTTACTACCAGTGGGTGCCTATCGTCTTGGCCTTCCAAGCCATTTTGTTCTGGATGCCGTCTCTAATCTGGCGAATGCTCAATTCCCAATCGGGTATCAGTGCATCTTAGTGTTGTTACCTTAACGTGTGCATTTTAAAATTTGCAAACACGTCCAGTCGGCTTTTTAGATGGTATCATAGGCGGGGGACGACCTTGTCCGCCCAAGCCAAAAACCCACAAAAAATGCCACTAGCGCCATCTAGCGGCCGAACGAGAAAGCACTCAGTCACCGCATTTATGCTGGGCTCAGTGTCAGTTCAAGTTAGGATAGGTGGAATGGCGTTTAAAGGCCGTACAGGGCAGTGCGCTTTTATTATGGCCAGCCAACGCATTACGAGTGGCGCGGGAGCGCAAAAAGATTCCAGTTCTGAACGCTGCATGTCCTCTGACTAATGCAAACTATAGTCTAGTGCCGCCTGTGACAGGCAAAATCTCTCTATCTGAGCAAAAATGATCCAGTTTATGGGCGACTTTCTCGGCATCTTTACCGAGACCAAATGGTTCGCCGGTGACCTGTGCGACCGTCTGAACCATCAGTACACGGCGCTGCTTCTGATGATCTGTTCTCTGACTCTCGTGGCCAGTCAGTACGTCGGTCAGCCGATTCAGTGCTGGTTCCCGGCCCAGTTCCAAGACTCCTGGGAGTCATATGCCGAGTCCTACTGCTTTATAAAGAACACCTACCGTCTGCCGTTGACCGAACCGATTCCGTGGAGTTATGAGCAGAGAGAAAAGACAGAGATCGGCTATTACCAATGGGTGCCGATAGTGCTAGCTTTACAGGCGTTCATGTTTTACCTGCCCATGATAATGTGGACCGTTCACCAACGAAAGTCGGGTGGGTGTTGTAATGGTCTTTGATTAGCTCGATTTTAGTCGATTTCCAGACGGTTCTCACCCTCACTGCATAGTAGTGTGTTGTACCGTGTGAAGGCTAGTAGCAGTGTGTCTGGTTGCTCCTAGTCTTTGTACCCTTTCGGTAGTAGCGTATCACCCATTTGCTGTAACAACATCGCGTACGTACCCAGGATTTTGCAAAGCGCTGTAAAATTAGCCTTCAAAATTCAAAAACGCTTTTAAAAGGTATTCTGAGGTTAAAATTAACAGTTTTTGTACGTATCTGATTTATTGATTCGCACATTTTTGACTGTTTGTTTCCTCCACGGAAAACGGAGTGTAATTGTAGGTTGAGGGATTGGTGTAACCGGAAAAGCCCGATTTCTGACTAAAGTCAAGGTTCGTTGGCTTGTTTTTCGTTAACAAGATCGATTAAAATGAGAATTTTGAGCTACTAGCTAATGCGGTGCTACTGCAAAATTTAGTTCTCATAGTGCCTCTAGGTATGTACGTCTTTAAAGACAATTTTTTAAAAAATTTTCTCGCCACGCCGATCTAAAATTTTAGCGTCCAGAGTACGCCATTGCGTTCCTTTAGTCAGGCAAGCGTCTTTGAGTAGAGTAGAGGGAAAATCGCTACTTTACCGGGAGCTTGGTACAAACGAGTGAGAGAAGTTACATTGAACTGACCGCTAGTCAAATGGGCGACGATTCTCCAGGCGTCACTGAATTTATCCTGCTTGTGTTCCGTCGTCGTTTCGATGCAGGAGACGCGGTGGACCGGCTGCACTACCAGTACACCACACTGGGCATGCTGCTTCTGTCGCTGGTTCTTATGGCCAAACAGTACGGTCACGTGGGAGAGGCGATCAGTTGTTGGACCCCCGCCCAGTTCAGTTACACCAGCTGGGACTACTACACACACACTTATTGCTACACCAAGAACACCTACTTTCTGCCTTTTGACGCCGCCATCTCGCACAACTACCCTGAACGCGAGCGTCGGATGCTGAGCTACTACCAGTGGATTCCGATTCTTATGTTTCTCCAGTCTGTACTCTTCTACGCTCCTTGTTGGGTGTGGAAGGCGTTCAATACTAAGAGCGGTCTTGTCTTTCGAGCTTTCTCCAGTTGCAATGGAGCCATTTTCAGGCATTCACGTAAAGAGCGTTCTGAATGCGGCGGCCAACATCAAGAAGAAGATCAACAACGAGGAACGAGAGGTCCAGGTTCAGCTGGCCAGCGTCCACTTGGCTGAATCGTTGGACATGCAACGCAACCTCAAAGTCACTAGTAGGCCTTTCTGACTTTATTTTTGTATTTTTGCACATACATGTGATGCCTCCTAGCCACTGTGCTCAGCCCCCCCCCAAAATGGGCTTATTTTTGATTCCAACATTTTGTGTCTGGACGTCGTAAATTTGGAGTTTTGGCATGTAAAATGCTCGAAAATAAGCAAAAACATTACGAAAAGCAAGGTAATTGCAGAGTAGGGAAAATGGATTATGTGAATGCAAAAGGCAATGCTATTTTCATGATCACAATTCGTTGATAAATAGCATTGAACGATTGTATTTAACCTCTATTCTATTCTATTGCATTTGACTAAAAAGGCTGAAAATGAGCTTATTTTTAGTTTCAATGAGGAGGTTCAAATAGTGAAAAAACCTGAAACAAGCCCATGGGCTAATTTACGGAAAAAGCCGGTACTTTACGCCCACCACTGGAATTTTGACTCAGACCCCACCCCGCCCCTTTGACCGATGGCATTTTACATGTATGGAGCGGACTTTAGAACTAAAATTGATACAGTAGGTAGCTTGTGCTAAAATCACTAAAAATGCAGATACAGGATAAGATAATGCTAAATGTCGCTGTTTTACAGTCAATTTTAGAGAAATTAGCCAAAGTCAATTTTAGTCAATTTTTTGCCAAAGTATAAACAATAAAAATTTGGCATAAAAATAAGTGCAAGAGAAATCCGGGGCTTTAAAAATTGTCAGAGGGTTCCAGTTCTGTGGAGCTTGATTTGGTGCTTACTGTTGGGTGGACATTCTAAACCCTGGTTAGTACAAGTATAGTATGCATGTATTTGTCTCTAGCGTCCCTCCTTCCATCTCACCTGTATGCACCGATGAATTGTGTTTAAGGCAACGTGTGCGGCCCGCTCTTCTACGGTAAACACCACGGATGCTATGTGACAGGACTTTACCTGTTCACCAAACTACTCTACGTGCTGAACGTGGTGCTACAGTTTTTCATTCTCAACGCGCTGCTGGGACCACAGTACACATTCTGGGGTTACGGCATTCTACGCGACCTGGCAAATGGAGTGTCTTGGGAGGAAAGTGGTCACTTCCCTCGGGTCACCATGTGCGACTTTCAAGTACGTTGCTTTCACTGATTGATTGATTTGTTCGATTTTGTTACATTTGTTCTGTTCTCTTCCGTTCTGTTCGTTCGTTCGTCCGTTCGTTCGCTCGTTCGTTCGTTCATTCGTCCAGGTTTGCTATTTTCTCCATTATTTCTTTTCGGTTGTTTCACTGTTCGATTTTGTGTTTTCTTGCTTCTGTCCGTTCTTTGTTCCCATTTTTACATCTCTTGTATTGTTGTTCTATGTAGGTGCGAGTGCTGGGAAACCTGCACCGATGGACAGTGCAATGCGTGCTCATGATCAATATGTTTAACGAGAAAATCTACGTTTTCTTCTGGTAGGTACTCCAGAATCGTCACAGTCAATACATTTCGGGTTGGTTTAGGTGGTGGTTCTTGCTGGTAGCCGTGCTGAGCATTCTCAGTGGGTTCTACTGGTTTATGGCGTGCGTTCCACGGACGCAGCAACGCAACTTCGTTCAAAAGTACCTCCGAGTGCAGGGTCTGATCGGTCGCACTCCGGGAATCAGAGAGGAACACCTACTCAACGGCTTCGTACGCAAAGTTCTCCGTCCGGACGGTGTTTTCCTGCTCAGAATGATTCAGGTGCAGCTTTTTAGCTTTGTTTCTATAGGTGCGAACGCAACACTTCCATTTTAAGGCGAGATTACTCTTTTGCAATCAGCTAAACCTTTTCTGCCCTAAACAGTTTTTTGTTTTTTTTGGAGCTGTTTATTCATTCCATCTCTGCTGTAACAGTACATAGTAGTAACATCCATTTTAGGGCAATGGTGGCGATTTATTAACCGGCGAAATAATCCAAGCCATGTGGGAAAAGTACCGCAAGTCGCAAGACCCCGATCAGACCGATAAGGAAATCACCAACGGATTCAGTGAAACACCGGCTTAATCTACTGTCTAGAGCTTATAGCATGTTTTCAACTGCCACAAGATCAGTTCCTACTGTACATTGGTACCTACAAGTAGAATCTCTTTAATTTTTCTATAGATTTTTGCGCAGCTGGCTATACTAACTGTTGGTCAACGTTTTAAAACTGAAGCACGGAATAAAAGTGAAATGGGTAGACTTTTTGAAGTTGTAAAGTGAGAACAGCTTCGTACCTGAAATGCCATGCCACACAAATAACAAAGACCGTTAATCTTTTGGAGCAGTATTAGTATTTCTGCGTCTGTGTAACAGTTCCAGTAGCATGCGCCTCCAATTGAACAGGGTTTTCGGGTGGTTGGCGAGAAGGATGCAAGTCGAACATAGAATTGACACTGGGACGGAGAAGATAGGTACTAATAAGTGAGACAAACAACATTTCCAGTACGATGGCTAGGTGATTCCATACTGAAACATTCAAATATTTGTGCAACAAGCAGGTTACTAAGTCATTCTCGTAGCTTACCTTTGGCCAACACCTCGGCCGGTAAGAACTTTCCGCACTGAATGAGCTTAAACTGCACCAGAAGGTTAAAGACTGGGTCTTGCAAACTGCAAATTATGATGCTCAACTGAAGCAGCCGACCGAGCACGTGAGCTCGACAGGAAGCCAAAGTCAGCTGAAGAAATAAATACACCATTGTTCGGGCAGCTACAAACAACACGCTAAATTTACCTGAGACAGCCGGCCGATGATGTTGAGGCCCCAGACCGACAGTAAGCCGGCTGTCAAACTAATCAGGTTAATAGATAGCTCGATGGGCGGGAAACAGTTGGAACAGTTGCGGTACAGAACTGTCCTCAGCACCAGCAGAACTGCACGAACGGGCACTGCTTGTAAGGATAGCAACTCGATCAGTTTTAGGTTTCTTCTGAAATTCATACCGCGAGTTGTGCCGTGCTCTTGACTGACGTGTCGTAGTGTAGTGTAGAGTAGTATAGTGTACTGTTGTGTAGTTGTAGTGTAGTATGTATTATTTTGTATGTATGCGTATACCTGTTAGGATTTATCGAAAAGAAAGCCTTAGGGAAGAGAAAGCAACAAGGTGGAACCGAGAGAGTAATGGTATGGCGCTTGAGTTGTTTTTCCATTTCGCCTCCTCCTCCGAAGAGATGCTTCACCAGCTGCACATACACTACCACTGCTATTGACAGCCAGCTGAAACCAGCTCTGCTCTTTTCTGACAGAAGATCAATAACCTACACTGGCACATAACCCGATGAGAGCACTTGGACGCTTCGCGGCTAGGGCCCGACCGGATACAAATTTCTACCGGATCCGGATCCGGATCCGGATATGCCCATATCCGGCCGGATCCGGATCCGGATATGCCGGATATCATTGATCAACTTAAAATTTTTTACAATGCAATAAACCACATACAGGGTGTCTCAAAAAATGATCACATTTCTTTTTACTGCCATTTCGGCAAATTTTGACCAAATAGGCCGAAATTTGGACTATAGGTGCTAAAATTCGGGGAATGTTATGTGTTAAAGTTTGGTGCACTAGACTTGACTAATTCTCGAGAAATTTAAAAAAAAAGTGAAAGTTGGTAATTTCAATAGCGAAAGTCGGTCACCGAAAAAAGGTTATATTACATTATCGCCTAAACTCTAACGATAGCGTTGGAAACTGATCGGGTACTTTCGAAATGTACCTACCTGATTTTGGGTATTTTTGGACTGAAACAGGTACTACAGGTATCAAGTACAAACAGAATGGTAGTTTTACACCGATTTGTTCCTTAAAAAAGCGTGTAAAAAGGCTAATGTTTCAAAATTTTCTCGCCCTGCTTGGGCCGTTGCCCAACCAGACCTCTTCAGACTGCAATACCTCCTAATTTCTGTTAATACTATACTGAGAATGTTTTCAAAACCGTTTTTCAAACTAATTTTGTTCAAATTTTCTCGCCCTGATCGGGCCGAGGCTCAACCAGAGATCTAAGAATTTAATACTTCCTTTTGCAAAATCCTGAGCAAGCCAATAAGTAAGGGGAAGACAAATAGGGACATAATTGTACAGGTAAAAAGGGTTTACGCGAAGCCTTACTCTAAGTGGCAAAGATAAACCACCAGTGATGTACAATGTATGTGCAAAGCGATTCTGCACTCTGGTGATATTTTGAGAGTGGGTTTTTAGCATTTTGTGCAGTTAAATAGCGAAAAATGTCCTAAAATGACTGGAACTAATCTAATTTTATGTTCAAATACGTAAAATATCACGTTTTTTCATCTGAGACTGATATCCGGCATATCCGGCAGGTAATATCCGGATCCGGCACCGGATCCGGATATGGCCATATCCGGCCGGATCCGGATCCGGATATCCGGTCGGGCCCTATTCGCGGCACGAATAGTCCGATCAGACACAAAGTCGAGGTCACCTACAATATCAGTTAGTTTTAGTTTCCAGTAGAAGAAAAACGTTTATCCATCCTAATGCTGACAACGTCATTGGTTTAGTTGTTTAGCTCGCTACCCTATGTTCTGCGAGAGTGGCTGTTTGCGACCTCGAAATAAGCGACTGTAAATATACCCAAGATAAAGCCCTACACGCAATAAATAATCTACAAAGGTACTTCAGGTCAGGGATACCTACCAAATTCAAAGTTTGAATTTCTTACAGTACGTAAGGTATACAAACCTGATCATTTTGAATTTGATATGGTTTGGTATGGTACCAATTTTTAGTACCAGCAAAGTTATGGTATAGTATGATTTCAGTAGGTATACCAGATTCAGTCTTTGAATATGATATAGTAGAGTTATTTGAATAATTTATATGGTATGGTATAGTTATAATAACATATATTTTTGATTTTGTAGTAGAATTCTGCTATGGCAGGCAGCGCTGCTTCAGGCATAAAAGATCGAAATTGTCCAATAAAGCGTTGTAACGGAAGCGAAAAAAAGCCGTGCTGTTACCGGAAGTGCTGAGGCGAGCGCGCATGTGAGGCGCCTTGTCCGCTTTGACGATACGTAGATGCAAATGACGGTGATCTGTAGCACAAACACAACGCAGACCAGCACTGCCGATAGCACTGCCAACGCCAGCAAAACATAGACCCAACTGCTTACGTCTGTAAATTAAAGGTTTGAATAGGTTGCTTGCATTTGCAAGTCCGAACCGGTACGTATAGTTTCAACACTCCTAGCGATGTATTAGGCCGGTTGAGCTTTCTTCCTGGCTAAGTGGTATCAGTGGCTCAAGAAGCCAAACCGGTTTTGTCATGCTACATTGTATCTTTGCAAATCTGTAGCTTCATTATTCTTGTGTGTGGTTGCTTACAATGCGTGTGTCTATTGTCACTTTTGTGTGCGTTACTAGTAGTAAACCACTTGCATTTGCTGCCGAGGAGATCCGTGAACTAATAACCTAATAATTGGGCCTAATAACGTACTTTGATGAATTTTGCGAGAAAGTCAGTTTAGAGACGGCAAGTACGTACGTAGGGTCATCTCACGGATCTGGCTCATATCAAAATATGTTAAAATAGAGCTCAATCGAAGACCAACGGTGCATGCCCGGTCCAACAACCCCCTGGAACCGGAGCTACACCCCGTCAAATTTGGGTCGGCAGGAATTTTTCATTTTCTTGTGTCTGACAGCCTCCATTCGAACGATCACCTTCATTCTTTTCTAAAGCTTTCCCGACTCGCATATGGTTTTGTAGCTGTTCCAACGACCTTTCACATTCTGGTACTCCCGTTTCCAGATCACAGCTGGTTAGCGAGATATTCGCCGAAAACTACGAAATTTCCGCAAAATGCGGCAGGGCCTTTGAACCTAAAGTTATAAAGGTTTTTCGAAAAAAGCGGAGTAGCATTTTGCGGCAATTTAGTAGTTTTCGGTGAATATCTTGCTAACTAGCCGAGATTAGGAAACGGGAGTACCAGAAAATAAAAGGCCCCACAAAAGCAAATGCGAATCGGGATCCTAGCTAAGAAACGAATGAAGGATGATCGCTTGAATAGAGACTGTCAGACACCAGAAAATGACACCAAAAATCCCTGCCGACCCAACATTGGAGGGGGAGAGCTTTTTCAGGGTCCAGGGTTTCAGCTAGGGTTTGTAGTGGTCGGGCATGCACCTCTGGTCTTCGATTGAGTAATATTTTAACATCAGTCAGATCCGTGAGATGACCTTACTTTCCACCTCTCTTCGGTACCTAAGCTGACTTCCTCGCAAAATGCATTTTAATTAGCTAAAAATAGTCAATTAGGCTTATAGCTAAACATGGCTAAAATCCAAAACTGTCTAATGAGCATGTTTTATTTGAGTAAAAACGATCCTTCGTATACGCGACGCTCTGCTCTACCTGCATGCAATATGCAGTTGGTGGGTATTACTAATACGACTCCGTAACTAAAGTCACTAAAAAGTACTTGGCAGAAACTGTGAAGTTTCAGGCGGTTCCAAAACGGCGCTACAGTTTGACATTTTTATTCAGATGAAGCCGACTTGGAAAATTGTAATGGCAGTCGACGGGACAGATGCGTTCACTAACTAAACTTGTTGTTGGCATGAAACGCCAGTTCTCTTAGAACTGACTGACGTTGGCAATTAACGGACTGGACTGGATTCACTTTACGACTCCTAACTGAAAGAAAAAGCATTTTTGCCACTGCGTGATTTGTGGAGCGCGTTCATACATAGCTTGCGTCACTGTACCTTTCTTCGACAAGTCAGCACGCATCATAGCCATTCGCAAATGCCACGAGTTTTTGCGGTGCGAACAATACCTTAAAAACCCAATCCCAATACCCGAGACCCACAATATCCCAATAGATAGTTGCATAGCTGGGCCAAAAATTGGATTTCAGTTCACTTCACACGTACAATCTACACAGGTTTTTGCACACAGATGATTATAATTTTGAATAGGTCTGATTTGAAGAGGTCAGTACCCGACTCAGTGGTTTCTGTTTGGCCGGCAACCAACCAATCGATTCATTGGCCATTGGACGCTCCTTCAAACGAGACCAACAGTTAAAAAGTCCGTCCGCTCAAACTAAAGCTGGAGCTGCTTTTTAACAATCTGTGCGGCTGCTGCGGTGGTCCAATAATCGTTCCGTTCCCTCCATTCAAATTTCAAACCATATACAGTACTGTAGCGGTACCTTGTCAGAAAAATGGTCTACCCTTGAACTGATCACAGCATCAATCAGTTTTATTGAGAGTGTCCGTTCCTTTAACTATCACCACCATCATGTGTACAGCCACTACTCCAAGAAACAGCCAGGCCGGTATCATCACTATGTAGAGTCTGAGAGAGGTCGGTTTGCCCTGATGCAACCGTTCCAGTTCGTCGAACCGCGCCGCCATCATTGCCTGGAAGGCCATCTTCAGAAAGATCAGCATTGTCCAGTAAAAGAGAGTGAGAGGGTGCGGTAGGTGATGCTCGAACGGGCTCGGACGCTGTCTGGCCGCCCGCACCGCCTTTTGCAGATTGAAGAGCAACATGAGAGCGTCCATAATCCAGAGAGGAGTGAGAACGGTGAACCACGACCACCTTACGCGCTCGTCCAGTTTTACGGTCAGAATTATTGCGAATGCCAGCCCCAATGTCCACAGCACCAACGCCCCGTGTACAGCTGCCATGGATTTTAGTTTCGATTTTTTGTCTTCTGCAAATCCGCAAAATTCTACGTTCGTTCGTTCCTACGTCGAAAGTTTTAAAGTGCGAGTAGACTACGCTGTGTACCAAATTCACACTTTAGAAATTTATTTAGAACCTTTAGTTGTGCACTTCCACATGTCCTTGGTCAAGTACTAAATGAGCATAGATGGGCCGTGGGGGTAGGGTCGGGTTTATCCCCTCGTCAGCCAACACCATCCCTTCGGTGCATACCCGCGCCCCGACCCCCTCCTCCCGGAGGAAGAAAATTTTCGCTTATTTAAGGCAAAATACATAGGCGTTTTTGGACTTTTTTCCTGGACCCCTCGGCTCGGCCACCCCCAGACCCCAGCAGACCCCTGTATGTATTGTAAGTAACTAAATTTATCGAACAAAGTGCCTGCATACCATTTCTGTCAGAAGGAATAAGATCCATTTATTGAGTTAGAAATTCGATCTGAAAGTTTTGGTCCCATAGTTAAGGAGACCGATTTTCAGGAGACTGTATCTCAAGACTGGAACTTCAAATCCACTAATCCTCAGGAGCTGAAAGATAACTCATAAGTATGTATTAGTGTGCCAACTTACTGTACAGCTCTCTGGGTCAAAGTTTCAATTGTAGGGTCTGCTGAATAGAATAGAGTGTAAAGAAGACTCGATCCAATCCATACATGTGCATGGTCGGCGGCTCAGGGAGGGACGGCCAGGTCTCCGTGCGTAGTTGCCTGGACATAGGTGCAAATTTTCGGTGGGAAATTCAAATGTTGGCGGGAAATTTGAATTTTCGCCCAACATTTTGGCGGGAAATTTGAATTTTGTCCAAAAATTCGAAATTTTCGGTTAAAATTGAAAAATTTGCGGTAAAAATCAAATTTTCGACAAAAAATTGCCAAAAAACCACTTTTCTGATAGAAACATTGCCAAAAAATCGAAATTTTTCTGGAAAATTTGAAAAATATTCGGGTTTGGTGCGTAGTTGCCTGGAGGAAGGGTGAGTAGTTGCGTAGTTGCCAAAATTGATTTCTGCGGCTTAAAAACGCATCTGGAGGCTTTCTAGCAGTCTCTAGCAACGTTTGGTAGATTTTCATTTTCGTCCCCCCCCTGGGCACCCCCATGCACATGTATGATCCAATCATAGACTGACTCTTAAACTATCACCTCTATCTAGCACCAGATTTAAACAAGTACTCAACAGGCAAATCAAAGCAAAGTCAAGACGTCAAGAAAGTGATGGCAGATATGGGTATGGGGAAGCGCTTATGTACAGTAGTGGTTGAAGAGACAGACTGCTGACTCGACCAAAATTTTGAGAGTAAAAATTCTGAGGCTCTAGTAAACATGTCAAAGTTGTAGCGAAATTCATTGGCGAACACAAAACTTACGGCAAGTCGAAACCCGCAAGCGGACATGTGGAAGTGCATGCATAACTAGTGATTTGATTGAAGGGACAGAGTTGGCCAACATTTTAAGAGTAAAAACTCTGAGCTTGTGTAAACCAATCAACTAAGACAATTTCGCGCGTGAACAGGCTAGCAGGTATCACGGCAGAACCATTTTTTGGTCAAAAATACAACAAAACCAGAGGTTTTCTGCCAAATTACACAGGGTCGTGCGGCTTTTGTATAGCAAAATTCCCTAACCAACCAGGGTGAGGAAATGGCAACCAACGAGAAAATTTAAGACTAAGTAACCAAACCGATAAATAGCAAAATAGCGACTGGACATTTCTACCAGTTAACAGCTAGATTATACGTAAGCGAAGATTGCACATTAAGAGTCGTTCTCTGGTCAGATCGCGTTTTGGTCCTTTGCCCTATTCAGACCCAAAATTGAAACTTTGAGCTAGAGAGCTGTAAGTTGGTACACTAATAGATACTTATGAGTTATCTTTCAGCTGCAGAGGATTAATGGATCTGACGCTCCTGTCCTGAGATATAGCCTTCCGAAAATCGGTCTGCTTAACTATGGGACCAAAATTTCAAACTCGAATTTCTCGCTTCATACTCGGAATTCGGACCTAAAAATTGGGGGTTTTAGAGTACTTTTAGACTGCTTTAAGAAACTTTCGTCAAATTTTCGTTTTCAGAAAAAAAAATTTTTTTCGCCCCCTTTGCGCCCCCCTAGCTCGTCTGGAACCCCCCCAACCCAGTTTTTTTTATTTCAGAAAAATGTTGCGCTATCAATTACCTACCGTTTGGTGTGAAGCATTGTTTGCTCAGACCCGAAAAACGTGAGAAAATTGAGATCAAACATGTCCCGGTCGCAAAATTTTCGCACTTTTCTCAGGTCAAATATTTCCAAGTCCGGTTTTCCACCTACTAGTACGAATTCGGACTTAAAAATTGGGGGTTTTAGAGTACTTTTTGACTGCTTTAAGAAATTTTTGTCAAATTTTCGTTTTCAGAAAAAAATTTTTTTTCGCCCCCTTTGCGCCCTCCTAGCTCGTCTGGAACCCCCAACCCAGTTTTTTTTATTTCAGAAAAATGTTGCGCTATCAATTACCTACCGTTTGGTGTGAAGCATTGTTTGCTCAGACCCGAAAAACGTGAGAAAATTGAGGTCAAACATGTCCCGGTCGCAAAATTTTCGCACTTTTCTCAGGTCAAATATTTCCAAGTCCGGTTTTCCACCTACTAGTACGAATTCCGACTTAAAAATTGGGGGTTTTAGAGTACTTTTAGACTGCTTTAAGAAATTTTTGTCAAATTTTCGTTTTCAGAAAAACATTTTTTTTCGCCCCCTTTGCGCCCCCCTAGCTCGTCTGGAACCCCCCAACCCAGTTTTTTTTATTTCAGAAAAATGTTGCGCTATCAATTACCTCAAAAGGGGGCAAAAAAATTTTTTTTTCTGAAAACGAAAATTTGACAAAAATTTCTTAAAGCAGTCTAAAAGTACTCTAAAACCCCCAATTTTTAAGTCCGAATTCGTACTAGTAGGTGGAAAACCGGACTTGGAAATATTTGACCTGAGAAAAGTGCGAAAATTTTGCGACCGGGACATGTTTGACCTCAATTTTCTCACGTTTTTCGGGTCTGAGCAAACAATGCTTCACACCAAACGGTAGGTAATTGATAGCGCAACATTTTTCTGAAATAAAAAAAAACTGGGTTGGGGGGTTCCAGACGAGCTAGGGGGGGCGCAAAGGGGGCGAAAAAAATTTATTTTTCTGAAAACCAAAATTTGACAAAAATTTCTTAAAGCAGTCTAAAAGTACTCTAAAACCCCCAATTTTTATGTCCGAATTCGTACTAGTAGGTGGAAAACCGGACTTGGAAATATTTGACCTGAGAAAAGTGCGAAAATTTTGCGACCGGGACATGTTTGACCTCAATTTTCTCACGTTTTTCGGGTCTGAGCAAACAATGCTTCACACCAAACGGTAGGTAATTGATAGCGCAACATTTTTCTGAAATAAAAAAAACTGGGTTGGGGGGTTCCAGACGAGCTAGGGGGGCGCAAAGGGGGCGAAAAAAATTTTTTTATGAAAACGAAAATTTAACAAAAATTTCTTAAAGCAGTCTAAAAGTACTCTAAAACCCCCAATTTTTAAGTCCGAATTCGTACTAGTAGGTGGAAAACCGGACTTGGAAATATTTGACCTGAGAAAAGTGCGAAAATTTTGCGACCGGGACATGTTTGACCTCAATTTTCTCACGTTTTTCGGGTCTGAGCAAACAATGCTTCACACCAAACGGTAGGTAATTGATAGCGCAACATTTTTCTGAAATAAAAAAAACTGGGTTGGGGGGTTCCAGACGAGCTAGGGGGGCGCAAAGGGGGCGAAAAAATTTTTTTTTCTGAAAACGAAAATTTGACAAAAATTTCTTAAAGCAGTCTAAAAGTACTCTAAAACCCCCAATTTTTAAGTCCGAATTCGTACTAGTAGGTGGAAAACCGGACTTGGAAATATTTGACCTGAGAAAAGTGCGAAAATTTTGCGACCGGGACATGTTTGACCTCAATTTTCTCACGTTTTTCGGGTCTGAGCAAACAATGCTTCACACCAAACGGTAGGTAATTGATAGCGCAACATTTTTCTGAAATAAAAAAAACTGGGTTGGGGGGTTCCAGACGAGCTAGGGGGGCGCAAAGGGGGCGAAAAAAAATTTTTTTTATGAAAACGAAAATTTAACAAAAATTTCTTAAAGCAGTCTAAAAGTACTCTAAAACCCCCAATTTTTAAGTCCGAATTCGTACTAGTAGGTGGAAAACCGGACTTGGAAATATTTGACCTGAGAAAAGTGCGAAAATTTTGCGACCGGGACATGTTTGATCTCAATTTTCTCACGTTTTTCGGGTCTGAGCAAACAATGCTTCACACCAAACGGTAGGTAATTGATAGCGCAACATTTTTCTGAAATAAAAAAAACTGGGTTGGGGGGGTTCCAGACGAGCTAGGGGGGGCGCAAAGGGGGCGAAAAAAATTTTTTTTTCTGAAAACGAAAATTTGACGAAAGTTTCTTAAAGCAGTCTAAAAGTACTCTAAAACCCCCAATTTTTAGGTCCGAATTCCGAGTATGAAGCGAGAAATTAGACTTTGAAATTTTGGTCCCATAGTTAAGCGGACCGATTTTCGGAAGGCTATATCTCAGGACAGGAGAGTCAGATCCACTAATCCTTTGCAGCTGAAAGATAACTCATAAGTATGTATTAGTGTGCCAACTTACAGCTCTCTAGCTCAAACTTTCAATTTTTGGGGTCTGAATACTGAAACTCGATCGGTTCAGAGAACGACTCTTA